>BROJ01000126.1:0-56778 GCA_026008555.1 Fistulifera pelliculosa | reverse complement strand
ACTGGTTAAAGTGCTTTTCGCCATTTTTTCCCCTGCGGCTGGCCTTCAGAGCTCAGGAGACCAAGCATTTTACTCGGCGCTTATCGCGCCTCAGATTTTTTCGGCGCTGCCGCCTGCTGCCGCGCCGAAGGTGAGACTGTATATTATAATTATAAAATATGTTATAATATGTAGAATATGTATCGAGAATCTGCTGATACGTATAATGTCGAACTATAAGCTGAGATAATGATATTCATACTAATTATGACTTATGATCACGAATCACGATGACCTTTCCCTTTCCCGACTTCCGACTAATTTACCGGTACCTACCTCGTACATCTTACATTTTCTACAGGTACTGGTAGTTGAGCGTTGAGAGTTGAGAGCTCGGGGCTCGGGGTTCTTTCAAAAAAATAATCAACTTAGGTTACAGGTTACAGAGTATGTGATTATTCTGGAATAAGATGGCTCATGGCTCAGGCTAAAGTAGAAAGATGAAAAGATAAAGACCGAAAATTCCAGTAGCATCATTGATCATTGGAGGTGGTGGAGGCTTGATCAATACCTGGTAGCAATAAAGTTATGAAATTATTATCCCTTTATTTTATAAAAAGAATATGGTTTAAGAGTAGCGAATTTTGGTGCGGACCTTTGCATGTGGGAAGGGCATTACTAGTTACTTCACAGAAAAACAGCCGCACCAGCCAAGCCAGCACCACCGATCACCATCGATAATAGATCAAGTTTCACACCACCGCTGCCTGCTTCTTCTTCGTCATATGCCTTCATCCTCGCTAGGATTTGAAAGCCCGCTTCTTTGCTTTCGTCTGCAGATGCCGCCCCGGCTGTATTCGGGCTATCATTCTCGCTTACAGAAAATGAGTCGGTCGATGTGCTGCGGACTAACCTGCGACCCGATGAATATAGAACATTTGCCCGGCCGCTGAAAGCAATCTGCTGCTGTTCACTTGAAAATCTGTTTCGCAAAAGGACGTGATAAAAATGCATCGTGGCACCATCACCGGCGAGCTCAAAGCTTGTCAACGTAGTGTCCACGATGGAACCTCCTGTTACCAGACTTACAGGCTCCTCGCTGCCGATTGTCATTTGCACTTCTTGGAAGCTTGTAAATACATAAGGAGCCATATCGATTGTCAGATAAAACCAAACTGCCTCACCAGGTGCCAGCGGAATGCTCGAGGCCCAATGCGGAGTCACGGTTGTACCTGATACCAAACCGCTTGTATCCACTTTTGTGATCGCGTTTGTCCCCATATCGACCGGGCTCACAGAAAAGGTGGAGAAGATGGGAGTGACGCGAAAATCGAATTGTTTACTTTCCAAAACCTGCGGATTGTTCCCCGTCAATAACCATTATATCTGCTTGAATACAAACTCCAAATTCTGACTGGTCCGTCTGCGTATCGTAGTGGGTACCGTCCCAAATATTCACGGACAATTCCACGTCGACGATAGAGGAACCCGTCAAATGTCCGTCGGTATCGTACGATGTCTTGATGGAAACAGCGCCGTCGCCAGGAGAACCACAACCAGGAGCCAAGACTGTAAATCGGTAATACGTTGTTCCTGATGAAGATCCGGGATTGTTGGTTAGACCGGACACGGTTCCTGGAGTATCACTGATCTGGATGTGATTGTAGCTGGCCGTTTCGTCGGTAAATCCAAGCCCCACGTTAAAGAGTGTGTTTTCTACATTAACATTTCCAATCTGACGATGATTCATTTACGTCCAAGATGAGAAAGGCGATTGATGACATAGAAAGCAAGCCACACAAATGAATGAAAGCACGTACCGTCAAGTCGGGAGGGCAGGTGCAACAGTTATTTGCAAGATTATGAAAAGAATGAAGATGACATTTGGTGTTGATGTTTGTGATACTCTCATGGTGGGAAGTATTGAGGGCTTTTCGCTTGACTTTCGTTTTAAATTGAATTGCGTATTTGTCATGTTGTGATCATGATTATTATTATTCACCTTCGATCGCTTGGCGTTTTCCAAAGAATGGAGGACGGAACTGCGAACCTGAAACTCGCGAAGGAATTTCATTTCGAGCCATTGATAAAGTGAAATGCGAACAACAATGACCGAGACGTTCCTCCTGTTCCTCAAGGATCTTCAAAAGCCCGCAGTCCGCAGTGTGCAGTGTGTGTGTGTCGGCAGTCGGCAGTCCTACTAGTACCAGGTACACTGATAAATCACGCATCATACATCATTTTTTTTTGTTGACGGGTAGTTAGTTAATAGGGTTAATGGTAGGCTATGTTTCCTTCGTAACTGGAGACCGGGCTGCTGCAACAAATAATAATAGGAATGAGGGGAGTTTCCGTGGCTGTAGGTTCCTTTAGTAGAGAGACAGTCCTGCTCCATCTAACCACACCGGGTGAGCACTGCGAGGCAATCCACTGCGTGGGCTGCGAAGGAGCATAGATACTGAACGAACAAGAGAGATACTAAGTCGAGAACGGACATATCCGCAAACCACTGAGTATTGTCTCTCCCATTTTGCTGCCAGTTTCCCAGAGAGTTTCTTGACTGCTTTATTAGCACTTTTTCCAATCATTCCATCCGCGGAGAAAACCAGGGGACAACGTGAATTATATCTAACTCCGTTTAGAAATTAGAGTATATGAATGAAGTACAGACAGCTGTATGACAAAGAGATTGCTTTGAGTCACCCAGTAACGAACTGTATTCATAGCTTTATTAGCTATTGATCAAGCTTCCACCACTTTATCTCTTCATCGCTTGATTCGCAATGCCGAGAAGAAAGAGGTCTTGTTGATGGTTTTCGGCGACCACGAAGCGCTAGGTGTAGTTTGTGACAGTTAAAGGTCAAAACTACGAGTGCACCAATTCATTCCTGAAAATCACATAGAGTAATATTGGCACAAACTCCGACTCCAATCTACACGCCGATAAGGGAGGAAGGGAGCAAGAGCAAGGACAGAAGAGATAAATGAGAAGTGAACAGGCCCGAAAATGGGCAAATAAGACATTTTTTATATAACCAATCTTTTGGAGGACCTATAATATGGCCCATTTACGTAGGTTAATAACGGGCAAAACTTTATATTGAGTCGTAGAAAGAGCGAGCCCCGAGCTCTCAACCCTCAACGTTCAACTACCAGGTACCTGTAGAAAATGTAAGATGTAGTCAAAGTCGGGAAAGGTGAGCTACTGCTAGGGTTCTGACCGGTTAGGCTTTTCCTACCGTCCTCCCGGATGGGGGTCGAAGACTCTCCTACCCGTCCAGTACCATCCACTGGACGGGTTCATTCCCGCTGCTACGACATGACCGTAGGTGTCGCTCAGCACCGTGAAGTGAGTCAGTGAACTAGCGTAAGCGCTTCCGAACCCATCTACTTGGTCTCCTGAGCTGAAGGCCAGACATGGCCGAGATTTTAGTACCCTTCCTATTTTGTTATTAAATTGTGCCAATCAAGCTTATTTGCAGAGCCCTCCTCATTGTTGACTTGTTGACTTGTTTATCAAATGCGTCCAATTTTTGTGAAATCTTGAAATTTTCGCTATTACCTTACTTATCTTGACACGATGCGATGAAGCTCTTCATACATCGCATATTATTTGGGTATCAGTTGAAACTAGATTACTGGTCTTAATTTCTCAGTTTCTGTGGTGTTTGGCGATTATTGACAACGTACAGCGATACGTAATAATAGGTTATGAGTACAAAGACAACCCGTCCATGGACGGGTCCTGGGGAGCTCAACCGTCCGCGGGTACCGTCCACCCGTCCAGATGGGGTACACCCTGGACGGGGTACAACCTGCTCAGGACTTCTAGCTACTGCGGAATACGAGCTGTCACTTGTCACTTGTACTTGTCACATGAGTGCTGTACTGAACAGGAACAAATGAATCAAATTCAAGTCGACAGATCGACCGAGAAGTCACTCATTGCCAAGTACCTTTCGTGTCTCTTGACTAAGAGGGTGATCCAAGGCGATGCGCGGAGATAGAGATTCTGAGGAATCTGGAATCTAGACGAGATGCAAAACGCACAAATCATCGGCGGGAAATGCCGATCATCCGCAACCGCGCAGCGTTGCGATGTCGAGATTTGTCGGATGCGCACCTCGGCAGCAAAGACTCACTTCTTGGAAAAGTTTGTTGGGTCTCTAGTGTTTCTGGTTTGCAATTGTCGACTGCAACCCGGATCAGTTTGATTGATTCATTTCTTTTCTCTGTTTCACGTTGCCGCTCATCGGAATCCTATTGCCCTCCAATGTCTTCCTCGAATTTGTCTGCTTTGATCGCCGGCGTCAAGTCGTCGTCTATCAGTAAGTCTCCAATCGTTATGGGTACGGGGATGGTGGCTCGCCACCTCCGTCCTCTCCCTACGCCTCGCCTCGTGATATCGCCCCGCGCGTTTGGAAGTCGGACATGTGGCGCGGTGGCCGGATTGGCAGCGGTGATTTCGGTGTTGTCTCGATCGTAATGTGTGTTCTGTGGCCTCCCACAAGAGCCGTTCGGCTCGCATTGAACCTGGTACTATCTTCGTCCCCGACCAGGGGAACAAATTCCATAAGGATTATACCCTGGTACTTCATGAGTACCCAGAGTCCATTCGGGAGGAGTTGTGTCGTCCTCGGTCGGGGCACGACCATCGCCGGATCTTTGATTTGGTGAAACGCTCCAAGGCTTCGGACTTGCTGTCCCTAGACTCGGAGACGCTGTTGGAGTTTTTCAAGGTCGAATCGGTGAAGGCTCCCCGGCCACTCCGGGTGTTATTCAGGCCACGGTGAAGAAGCAGCAAGTTTCTCGCTAAGCTAGAAAGTGTGGCGGAGGATGAGTCGGAGGTGCTCGCAGTTCTCTCAGCGTTGGAGGAAGCGGTTCTCCAGCTAACCGACCCTGTCTCTCCAGTGTGGAAAGCGCGGAGCTCTTTTGACAGCGCAGTTCCCAAAGATCCGGGGAGCGCTCGAGGCCAACGCAAAGCTTGTGAAAAGTTGTTCAGTCATCGCGTCCAACAAGGACGCTGCGGAGGAATGGTGGTGGAAGTGTTCAGTCAATTGGAAGGAGTTTGTCGGAAGTCTATTCCGTGATTGGGGATTTTGACAAGCAGGAAGAAAATCTTGGTGTGTTTGGTTTGATTTGACTACGGCGCTTGGAGGAGTAGGCGAGGATTAGCGAAGTGCGCGAAGTGCTGGGTCTGTCGGATGGGGATGAAAGTTCACCAAAGAAGAAAGCGCTTTTTCGGAGGTCGAAGACAGGATGCGAAAGATTGAGGCGGTGGTGGAAGGCGATGTCAGCGAGGGCTCCGGTTCTTGATTCCGGAAGTCAAGAACATGCAGGAGTTCATTCGGGCGCAAGGCAACCCTGCGGCGGTGTCGGGAGAACCTCAGAGTCGAACGGATGACAGCCACCTTCACCAGGTAGTGGCGGACTTGTTATACGACTTCGGAGTGATGAAGGCAACAGTGTCGGCCCTTGAAGCCGAACCCGCGAAGGAAAGTAAGGTTGACTTCGAAGATGAAGAGAACTGGGATTGGAGCGCGGGAATGCAGGCGGATGACTTGGAGATGAAGGAAGTAGCCGCGTGGGACAACCAGAATGAACCCCGGATGTTGTCAGATTCGTGCAAAGAGCCATAGGAGATGTAGCCGCGCTCAGATTACTCACCGCTGATGAGATGCCTCCGTTGAGAGTCGTTCGAGGTGGAAGGACTGTGTCTTTGATGTACGGGTTCGGGGATGCGTCGAAGTTGGGATTCGGGTCGGCTTTGCAACTGCCGAACGGCGAGGTCATTCACCGGCACGGAGCTTGGAAATGGACCATAGCCGAGGAGATGTCTTCGAACTTCAAGGAGTTATGCAACTTGGTGGAAAGCGTAGAGGACGCTGCCGGTCGGAACTTGTTGACGGAGTGTCAACTCATGTTGTTCACAGACAACACGACAGCGGAGTCAGCGTTCCATAAAGGGAGTTCGACGTCGGTTCATCTTCAAGACCTGGTGCTTCGATTGAGAAAGATCGAAATGTCCTTCTGCGCAGAACTGTTAGTGGTTCATGTCTCAGGAAAAGGATCATTGAATCCGGTGTGGACGGCATTTCAAGAGGAGACATGAGCGCAGGAATGATGGCGAAGCAACCGGTTTACTCGTTTATCCCGCTCCACCTTTCGGCGCTTGAGAGGTGCGGGAGGTTACTTGATTGGATAAAGAGTTGGTCGAGTGAGATGTTGGAGAACTTGGAACCGAGTCGTTGGCCCGGAAAGCACAACGGTGGGCGAGAATATCTGTGGACCTCCTCCTGCCGCAGCGGAAGCGGCAATCGAGTGGTTAGGCGAATCCATCCATAAGCGATCGAACTCCATCCATGTTGTTGTTGTACCTCGTTTGATGACCTCGCGCTGGAGAAAAACACTGGGAAAGATTTGTGATGTCGAATTTGAAGTCCCGTGCGGTACTCCCGTGTGGCCCACGGAGATGTATGAGCCACTTGACATTGGAATCTCACTCCCTCTCACCAGGCACAACTTTGATAACAGTTCATGGCGCTTCAAAGGATCTAAATGGGCTGATCGATTCGAAACTTCCGTGCGCGCAATGTGGGAAAATAACTTCAGCGCTGTCGGGGATTCTCTGCGCAAATTACTCCGCGAGTCGAGGAGACTTCAAGCCATGTAAAGGCTTTTGGTGCGCGCCCTGCTATTCGGTGGCTCCGAGGAGAACATTTTTCCTATCAAGATGGCGTTTGAAAGAGACGATGAAGGCAATGTGATTTTGGATAAAGGGATCAAGGGCGCTTCCTTGCGCGGCAAGGCCAGGGATCATCTCATGCACGACTTCCAGTGCGATCTGTGCCATTTTCGGAATATGCGAATGAGAGATCCCATGGTCGAAGATAAGGCAGAGGACTTCAAACTGATGCGGTGTATCAGACGGTGCAATCTGGATGCTTTGTGGGCGAAGGAACCAACGACGGTGGATCAGAATCGCCGAAACATATGCAAAACGATAGACAAAGGAAATGAGATCGGTCTCCACTCGGGACACTTGTTTAAGGTGAAGGTTAAGCGCCCTCTCAGAGACGATTGCTACATGGCCTTGGCTACTACCATGATTCACCGCTCTTTGGATAAAGGAAAGAATGACGAATGCGTGCAGTTCAATACGGTTCGCGCCATGAGAGCTTCGGCTAGTAATTATTGGAAAGCCTCAAATGGATCCGAAGAGACATCGGTGATGATGAGAGGATATGCAAAAGCTATCACATCATCTTCTCCCACGAATTCTGAATGGTTTGAGAACTTCATGCTGGGATACCACAAACGAGTTGGGGACATTTGTCGGCCGGACAGGGCTATCTCAATTGATCTAATGCTCGCTATAATGGCTCGGTTCGAAGAGCAATGGACTGAGGCTGGAACGGATAGAGCGAAACAGAAAGAGGTAGTTTTTCCGGCTTTGTTCGCCATGTGTGCTTACGTGGCAAGTCTACGAGGAGAGGAGGTCCCACTTTTGACGTTCGGCGAGACTAGAGAAAACACAGCGTTGGGCCTTAACGACCGCAGGATCAAGCATGTCGTTCTGTCGCTATGTGGAAGATTCAAAACGAAGTCGGGAATTTCTCACATCACATTCCAGTTGCTTGTGTAACTTCGTCGGGGTTGAACGTTCAGCTTTGGTTGGAAAGAATGGTGCTTTGGTACGGACCAAGCCGGCCGCTGTTCGTTTTCAATGACGGGAAGGCAATCGAGTGAGGGCGGGCAGGTACGCTCCTGAGATTCTCGGAATCATTCAGGATATCCAATTGTTGGAGAGGGAAGGGAAGGTCAGCGGGCTGGTGGACCCGAATTGCAATGTCTTCGAAGAATACGGTATGTCTCGCTCATTTCGAAGAGGTTCCGACAGTCGAGCTCTCGAAGCGGGAGTGGATGGAGACACGATCGATTTGGTCAATCGTTGGCGCAAGAGCGAACATGCGAAAGGGAAACATGTTCATCTGAAGATGAACGCTCATTATGCAGATATTCGCTTGCTTGCGAGACGGTTTGTGAAATATTCGGAGGCGTTGTGAGGAGAAAATATATGAAAGAGGAACGGGAATTTTCAAATCGGTCGATGCGGGAATGGAATCTCGGAGAAGGGAGATAACTGTTTTCGTGTAATGGGATCGGCCGGGAGTATGTTATTTGGGTACGAGGGGAAAGGCGCTCACTACGCTAAGCCGGACGGCGTTCGCTGGATATTGTGTTCCTAGCGGAATTGCGGAATTGGTTTCGGGATTCGGGAATCAGTTTCAGTCCCCTGGCAGGACTGAAAACTATGAGACATGCTTCGGCCCCCTCATCGGATGTCTAGCCTGCTCCCATCCGTGGAGCAGGTCCCTCCGGATCTCCTAGTCCTTAAATCAAAACCCTAGCGATGCGATTGAAGGCCTACGTCGCAGGTGGCTAATTACCTTCGAACCTTAAGGTTCGGGGTTAGCACCCCTCGGAACGAGTCATCGCGGAGATGATTCTTAACCCATTTAGTTACTCTTTTATATCAAAGGTCTTTGCGTTAGATTTCGGTACCAAAGAAGATCTTGATTCACAAAGAGCCGGCAGACCACCTTTCGTGTCTCTTGACTAAGAGGGTGATCCAAGGCGATGCGCGGAGATAGAGATTCTGAGAATCTGGAATCTAGACGAGATGCAAAACGTACAAATCATCGGCGGAAATGCCGATCATCCGCAACCAGCGTTGCGATGTCGAGATTTGTCGGATGCGCACCTCGGCAGCAAAGACTCACTTCTTGGAAAAGTTTGTTGGGTCTCTAGTGTTTCTGGTTTGCAATTGTCGACTGCAACCCGGATCAGTTTGATTGATTCATTTCTTTATGACCTATGACTATGACTGAAAACATGTACTGTACATAAAAAAGAAAAGCTGCATGCTGCATGTTCGAATGTTCTTTCGTTATCGTGTCTCCAACCGTTCTTTGTTGTTGTACACTTTACGACATAATAATCAATGCCCCTCTGCATTCGTTCGCGAAGGAAAGAAGCAGAACGGTTTTTTTGGGCTTGCTTGGCGTTCTTCAACTAAGTAGTACTGACTTGAGGTGACGGGTGACATAAAGATATTACTGGATTATACGGGAATCGAACAGTGACGACAGTGACCAGTGACCATTGACCATTGACAGTGGTCGGATTGTGTGAAACATGAATTTTGTGACCGAATACCGAATACTGCAGATAAACAGCAGTAAGCAGTAATCTTTATGATTTTACTCTACCAGTATTGGCGCCGGGATACGCTCGGAGATGCGCATGCGGTCTAAAGTCGAGATTACACACAAATCCTACGTAAAAATCACGTAGGATTTTGTGTGTGTCCCAAGTCACTCACTGGTTACGATTTACGATTCGGTCGCTGTAACACTGGCAGTCTATCCATGGCATGGGACGGTACATGATATCAATAGTGATCAAAGTGAAATGGGATTGTGCTTGCAAGCTGATATTTTTATTGTTGATGGGTCGAGTGTACCACAATTGATTGAAAGTAAGCATTTCAATTTTGACGTTACAATTTTAGCGGCTACCTTTGCGTTTGGAAAGGCTGATATAATTTCTTTGTTGTCCGTCGTGCGATGGCCCAGACCGTGTGCGTGAGACTATTCATTCGACTTCTGTATTGGTTGCCATACATGCTGTCCGGAGGATCGGTCATCGAGGTCACACTTTTGAATATAAAAAAGCCCTTTTATGACTGTTGACTCTTGAGATTAACATGAACTAGTCTGACCTTTTAAATAAAATAAGCGCACATGTGGGTGCAGGCGTCCATCACATCCACGCATTTACTTCCACTACTGCTCCGCGTTCATTGATTCGTTTCGACGAGTTTGTCCACACGAAACGATGTCGACGATTGAGACGAACATCCTCTACTCCACATAATCAACCATCATATTCAACAAGATTTGAGTGGTTGCTTTGTTTGGAGAGAAAAGAGAAGCAGGAAGAATGAAGAACCGGTAAAGTGTGTGAATTGATCACTGATTTTTAGGAAAGGAACACCAGCTGACTGTTTAGAAATGAAAATCAGATAAGCAATATAGAATATGGTTGAGATTTGCGAAGGGCACGGTCATCTACAGCACCAAACCCTTGTCACATGACTGTCCCGTTCCCGTGTCACCAACAGAAGGACAACTGATTGTAGAATTAGAAATGGGAAATGTAAAGAATTTACGGAGAAGGGAGAAGTCGGGAATCAGGAAAGGAGAAAGGTCAAAGGTCATCGTGATCATAAGTCATAATTAGTATGAATATCATTATCTCAGCTGTCTCCTGGTGTCGACTAATGATTGGATGATGGTTGAAGTTCTTTCGAGAAACCTATGACCTATGACTATGACTGAAAACATGTACTGTACATAAAAGAAAAGCTGCATGCTGCATGTTCGAATGTTCTTTCGTTATCGTGTCCCCAATCCCCAACCGTTCTTTGTTGTTGTACACTTTACGAGATAATAACTCAATGCCCCTCTGCATTCGTTCGCGAGGAAAGAAGCAGAACGCACCACGATCACAATTTGTTGCTAAACGATCACCATTTTTTGCCCAACAGGCATGCTTTGTCACAACCAGTAACTATTCCCGTTCGGATTGGGGTCTTTTGGTGATTGCAAATTGCAAGTCGATCACTTCTCGATCTCACAAATTTCAAACTTGCACAAGCAACAAGCAATCAAGCCAGTAACCAACAAAAACAAAAGCAACAGCAACCATGAAGTTCCTTCTTTCCACTCTGGCACTTCTCGGCTTTGCCAGCCAGGCCTACGCACAGCTACCTCCCACCCTCACGGTACGTTCACAGCGCGCATCGTTCGATACAAAGGAGTGCTGTTTTGTCTGCATTCATCTATGAAACACGCACTGATCCATACTGATTCTCCTCCTCCTCCTCCTTAATCACAGATCGGAGACATCAGCGATGCTGGAACAGAGTTCAACGTCGGAGAAGGAAATACCGACGAAAGCACAAGCTACAACCACATCAAGATCATAGATACGTCAGGTGAACTCGTCGACGTCATCAATGATCCGGGACAGAGCCCGGCCGCAGGCACCAAGTTCTACAAGTTCACCATCCTCGCTCCCGGCTGTCTTGCAGAGGGAGACCCCGAAGTGACTATCAAAGCATCCTTTGACACCGACGGCCACTTGACTGGCGACGATACCGTTGACTTGGAACTCGCAGTGAATGCATGGGACGGATCTAACTACGCCGTGGCCGGTGCAACGCTCAAGTTCGGCGTGTGCATCCAAGCCGACATCATGATGGTCAATGCTGGAGGAACACCAGTGGTGATTGAGAGCAAACACTTTGATTTCCTCGTCGAACCGATCCTCTCGACCTTCACCGTCGATTCCACTATCACAAACAACGTTGTGGATGTTGGCTCTTCTACGGGAGAGCAGTCCGGTACAACGGTCGCTTTCTCTGGAAGAGCACCACGCCCATGCCTCCTGGTGAGCCCATCTGGTTCGAACTGACTGTCAACAACCTTGCCTACAACTTTTGCAGTTCGAAACGGTTGACATGTCCATTGAAGGCGGCGCCACTGTCAGTCTCATTGCAAACAAACTTCCCGTCGATTCTGCCTTGACCAGTTCTGAATTGGGCCTTACCCGAAAACGATCAACTTCTACCACATCCTCCCCGATCGGCCTTTGCAGCCACCGCGCAATCGATCGAGATCACCGGCAAGGCGCTTGTTGATTACGTTGGACTTCGTCGTTTGCGCGGAACCGAGGAGGAGCGCGAACTTGCCGCTGAGCCCGAAAACGCCGAATTCACCATGAAGGCAATAATGATGGCGGATGCCGGCGGTAACAGTGGCAGCTACACCATCGAGATCCTTTCGGTAGTGATCGGCGGAGTCGGAGCAGTCGGTGCGGCCATGCTATAAGCAGACAAAAGGGATGAGCGATTGTCGTGCTTTCCGAAGGCATGATGGCTCTCCAGAAGAAAGAGAAGAACATTCATAATAATCCTCCTAATTTTCACACAAATAAACTTAAATGCAAATCGCTCTTTCTCGGTCTTTTGTCATTATTCGTAGCTCCTTTGCATAGATTTCCTGCTCAAGCTGAGAATGAATTGTCTCTCATATGATTTATCGAACAATATTGAACCGTTGAGTTACTGGTCCTTCCGATTGCCCCTAAATGTTCGCGCTCCTGACAACGACGAGCTGATGCACCTCAAGTAAAATGTTTCGAGGCAACGCGACGCGAAATGTCGTCAGTTTCGCTAGTATCGTATGACGACGGCACAGGACGAGTGGTCATCCACGAGCCTTACACCTTACACACTACATCTTCAACTGTTATTTTCACAGTAATATCGGCTGTGACATCGGATGCAATAAAGGATTGATGAGCCATGAGCCCCTTCTCATTCTCATTCTTCACGTTCATCGTCCCATGATCCATGATCCCTCATCCAAGGGATATCCGTCATCCAGTTATCAATCATCTTGGCTCTTGGATTCAATCTTCGCAAAACTTTTGGGCTAATAAAGGCACAAAAGTATACGACATACTACTCACGTCTTTCAACTTATCTTCTTTATGCCCTTTGTTCTCTTCCTATATTAACTGCATAGCCCTAGCGCCTCTTTGCTCACTAAAGCTCATGCCGATTGACATCACCGAGATCCTTCGGATAACAATGGCCTGCATCTGTAATAGCGAGAGTTCGCCTTCGCGAAAGAAAAGGATCGCTTCCCAGTTCGGTTTTGAAAAGATTGCTTTCGGTGACTTGTATTGAAACGTCTTAATCCGGTCGCTTCTATGTTTCGGCGCACCAATCTCCCGACCTGCAGATGCCTTGCATTGACGCTGCTGCCTCTGACAGTCGTAAATAAAATTAAAGCAAGAGAATACTATTTGAATGAGCGAGCTTGTACTGAGGTCAACGTATAGCTACAATGATGTAAATTGAGGGGTGTGATGAACGGTCGTGCCAATGTGGGTTCCTCTTTAAACTGAGCGGTCATTATTTGACCACGAGTTTTAGAGCGGGACGCCAACGCGAGCATGGGTGGCTTAATACGTTTATAAATATGAAGGTTCTCTTGGACCGATGCTCTATCGATTTTCAGGCGCCTTCGATGTAAATTTATTTATATATTTTAGAATTTTATTCAAGACCACTATGCTCTCCTCTTCCGGCTAACCAGAGATAATGATCCTCTAAATCAGATGCACCTTCAGTAAATGAGATGCAACAACGCAAATGGACCACCAACAAGCAACAACGCGAAATACACTGTCGGCAAAGCAGCACCGCTGGTAGCAGCACCCGCAAGTTCTTCTCGGTATCTTGTTCGTTCTTTTCCAAGACAACCGTTGCTACGTTCAACTTGCGAGATCCGGTAACGTTAAAAGGAGAAGTGGGAGCCTGTTCATCCACAGGCGCTGATGTGGTCTCCGGGAAAATATCGTTGACCGTGGTCGTGAAAGGAACCGTTGGAGCTTCCGTCGAAGAAATATCCCCGACAGGCGACCGAGCGGGTGACTCCGTAATAATATCATTGTTCGCGGATGATTGTTCGCGGATGATTGCGTGGGAACATCAGTCACATATACATCGCCAACTGGTGATTGTGTGGGCGTGTGCGTAAAACCATTGTCAGTTGCGGACTGAGTGGGCGATACGGTGACAGCAGGCTCGCTGATAGGAGAGCGAGTGGGCGACTCCGTGAAAACATCACTTGTACCAGACTCCGTTGGGGCCTCCGACAGGTCCACTTCACCAAAAGGTGCTCGAGTGGGCATTTCCGTGTAATCATTATTAGTTGCGGAATCCGTCGGAGCAGCTGTTACATCACCGACAGGAGATTGAGTGGGCATTTCAGTGTAATCAGTATCAGTTGCGAAACCCGTCGGGGTCGCCGTAATTTCATCCGCAGGAGATCCAGTGGGTGTTTCCGTGATGACATGAATGGCGGAAGGAGCCGCGGACGGGGCTTCAGATTCATCCACTTCACCAAAAGGAGAATGACTGGGTGTTTCCGTGATGACATGAATGGCGGAAGGAGCCGCGGACGGGGCTTCTGAGGCCTCGACTTCACCAAAAGGAGAATGACTGGGTGTTTTCGTGATGACATGAATGGCGGAAGGAGCCGCGGACGGGGCTTCTGAGGCCTCGACTCCACCAAAAGGAGAATGACTGGGAGATTCCGTGATGACATGAATGGCGGAAGGAGCCGCGGACGGGGCTTCTGAGGCCTCGACTTCACCAAAAGGAGAATGACTGGGAGATTCCGTGATGACATGAATGGCGGAAGGAGCCGCGGACGGGGCTTCTGAGGCCTCGACTCCAGCAAAAGGAGAATGACTGGGAGTTTCCGTGATGACATCAACAGTGGAAGGAGCCGCGGATGGGGCCTCGAGGCCTCGACTTCACCAAACGGAGATTGACTGGGTGTTTCCGTGATGACATCAACAACGGAAGGAGCATTTGACGGGGCCTCCGACTCCTCGACTGGGCCGATAGGAGGACGCACATGCGGAGATCTTGTTGGAACCGCTACAGGGACGACATGAGGAACCCCGCGGGCGCCTTGGTGATCGACGGGGCAGCTGATGGCTCCTCCGACTCCTCGACTGGGCCGATAGGAGGACGCCCATGCGGAGATCTTGTTAAAACAGCTCCAGGGACGACATGAGGAACCCCGCGGGCGCCTTGGTGATCGACGGAGCAGCCGATGGCTCCTCCGACTCCTCGACTGGGCCGATAGGAGGACGCACATGCGGAGATCTTGTTGGAACCGCTACAGGGACGACATGAGGAACCCCGCGGGCGCCTTGGTGATCGACGGGGCAGCCGATGGCTCCTCCGACTCCTCGACTGGGCCGATAGGAGGACGCACATGCGGAGATCTTGTTGGAACAGCTCAGGGACGACATGAGGAACCCCGCGGGCGCCTTGGTGATCGACGGGGCAGCCGATGGCTCCTCCGACTCCTCGACTGGGCCGATAGGAGGACGCACATGCGGAGATCTTGTTGGAACCGCTACAGGGACGACATGAGGAACCCCTGCGGGCGCCTTGGTGATCGACGGGGCAGCCGATGGCTCCTCCGACTCCTCGACTGGGCCGATAGGAGGACGCCCATGCGGAGATCTTGTCGGAACAGCTACAGGGACGACATGAGGAACCCCGCGGGCGCCTTGGTGATCGACGGAGCAGCCGATGGCTCCTCCGACTCCTCGACTGGGCCGATAGGAGGACGCACATGCGGAGATCTTGTTGGAACCGCTACAGGGACGACATGAGGAACCCCGCGGGCGCCTTGGTGATCGACGGGGCAGCCGATGGCTCTCCGACTCCTCGACTGGGCCGATAGGAGGACGCACATGCGGAGATCTTGTTGGAACCGCTACAGGGACGACATGAGGAACCCCGCGGGCGCCTTGGTGATCGACGGAGCAGCTGATGGCTCCTCCGACTCCTCGACTGGGCCGATAGGAGGACGCCCATGCGGAGATCTTGTTGGAACAGCTCCAGGGACGACATGAGGAACCCCGCGGGCGCCTTGGTGATCGACGGGGCAGCCGATGGCTCCTCCGACTCCTCGACTGGGCCGATAGGAGGACGCACATGCGGAGATCTTGTTGGCACCGCTCCAGGGACGACATGAGGAACCCCGCGGGCGCCTTGGTGATCGACGGGGCAGCCGATGGCTCCTCCGACTCCTCGACTGGGCCGATAGGAGGACGCACATGCGGAGATCTTGTTGGAACCGCTACAGGGACGACATGAGGAACCCCGCGGGCGCCTTGGTGATCGACGGAGCAGCCGATGGCTCCTCCGACTCCTCGACTGGGCCGATAGGAGGACGCACATGCGGAGATCTTGTTGGAACCGCTACAGGGACGACATGAGGAACCCCGCGGGCGCCTTGGTGATCGACGGAGCAGCCGATGGCTCCTCCGACTCCTCGACTGGGCCGATAGGAGGACGCACATGCGGAGATCTTGTTGGAACAGCTCCAGGGACGACATGAGAACCCCGCGGGCGCCTTGGTGATCGACGGGGCAGCCGATGGCTCCTCCGACTCCTCGACTGGGCCGATAGGAGGACGCACATGCGGAGATCTTGTTGGAACAGCTCCAGGGACGACATGAGGAACCCCGCGGGCGCCTTGGTGATCGACGGGGCAGCCGATGGCTCCTCCGACTCCTCGACTGGGCCGATAGGAGGACGCACATGCGGAGATCTTGTTGGAACAGCTCCAGGGACGACATGAGGAACCCCGCGGGCGCCTTGGTGATCGACGGAGCAGCCGATGGCTCCTCCGACTCCTCGACTGGGCCGATAGGAGGACGCACATGCGGAGATCTTGTTGGCACCGCTCCAGGGACGACATGAGGAACCCCGCGGGCGCCTTGGTGATCGACGGGCAGCCGATGGCTCCTCCGACTCCTCGACTGGGCCGATAGGAGGACGCACATGCGGAGATCTTGTTGGCACCGCTCAGGGACGACATGAGGAACCCCGCGGGCGCCTTGGTGATCGACGGGGCAGCCGATGGCTCCTCCGACTCCTCGACTGGGCCGATAGGAGGACGCACATGCGGAGATCTTGTTGGAACCGCTACAGGGACGACATGAGGAACCCCGCGGGCGCCTTGGTGATCGACGGAGCAGCCGATGGCTCCTCCGACTCCTCGACTGGGCCGATAGGAGGACGCACATGCGGAGATCTTGTTGGAACCGCTACAGGAACAGTCGGTGTCGGCTCAACTTGTGATGGCTGGCTTGTTGGAACAGAGCCTGGTCCGAAAGGCGGAATCATAACAGGGACCCGAGAAGGAACCGCTACAGGAACAGTCGGTGTCGGCTCAACTTGTGATGGCTGGCTTGTTGGAACAGAGCCTGGTCCGAAAGGCGGAATCACAACAGGAGCTCGAGAAGGAACGCTACAGGAACAGTCGGTGTCGGTGCAACTTGTGATGGCTGGCTTGTTGGAACAGAGCCTGGTCCGAAAGGCGGAATCACAACAGGAGCTCGAGAAGGAACAGCTACAGGAACAGTCGGTGTCGGTGCAACTTGTGATGGCTGGCTTGTTGGAACAGAGCCTGGTCCGAAAGGCGGAATCACAACAGGAGCGCGAGAAGGAACAGCTACAGGAACAGTCGGTGTCGGTGCAACTTGTGATGGCTGGCTTGTTGGAACAGAGCCTGGTCCGAAAGGCGGAATCACAACAGGAGCGCGAGAAGGAACAGCTACAGGAACAGTCGGTGTCGGTGCAACTTGTGATGGCTGGCTTGTTGGAACAGAGCCTGGTCCGAAAGGCGGAATCACAACAGGAGCGCGAGAAGGAACAGCTACAGGAACAGTCGGTGTCGGTGCAACTTGTGATGGCTGGCTGGTTGGAACAGAGCCCGGTCCGAAAGGCGGAATCACAACAGGAGCGCGAGAAGGAACAGCTACAGGAACAGTCGGTGTCGGTGCAACTTGTGATGGCTGGCTGGTTGGAACAGAGCCTGGTCCGAAAGGCGGAATCACAACAGGAGCGAGAAGGAACAGCTACAGGAACAGTCGGTGTCGGTGCAACTTGTGATGGCTGGCTTGTTGGAACAGAGCCTGGTCCGAAAGGCGGAATCACAACAGGAGCTCGAGAAGGAACAGCTACAGGAACAGTCGGTGTCGGTGCAACTTGTGATGGCTGGCTTGTTGGAACAGAGCCCGGTCCGAAAGGCGGAATCACAACAGGAGCTTTAGAGGAACAGCTACAGGAACAGTCGGTGTCGGTGCAACTTGTGATGGCTGGCTGGTCGGAACAGAGCCCGGTCCGAAAGGCGGAATCACAACAGGAGCTCGAGAGGAACAGCTACAGGAACAGTCGGTGTCGGTGCAACTTGTGATGGCTGGCTGGTTGGAACAGAGCCCGGTCCGAAAGGCGGAATCACAACAGGAGCTTTAGAGGAACAGCTACAGGAACAGTCGGTGTCGGTGCAACTTGTGATGGCTGGCTGGTTGGAACAGAGCCCGGTCCGAAAGGCGGAATCACAACAGGAGCTTTAGAAGGAACAGCTACAGGAACAGTCGGTGTCGGTGCAACTTGGGATGGCTGGCTGGTTGGAACAGAGCCCGGTCCGAAAGGCGGAATCACAACAGGAGCTCGAGAAGGAACAGCTACAGGAACAGTCGGTGTCGGTGCAACTTGGGAGGGCTGGCTGGTCGGAACAGAGCCCGGTCCGAAAGGCGGAATCACAACAGGAGCTTTAGAGGAACAGCTACAGGAACAGTCGGTGTCGGTGCAACTTGTGATGGCTGGCTTGTTGGAACAGAGCCTGGTCCGAAAGGCGGAATCACAACAGGAGGGCGAGAAGGAACAGCTGCAGGGACAGGGACAGTCGGCGTCACTTCGAACGGCTGACTTGACGGAACAGAGCCTGGTCCGAAAGGAGGAAGAACTGGCTTTTCAGCTGGTTGTCTTGAAGGAACACTCTCAGGAGCGACCGGTTGGAGAACAAAAGGCGGTTTCTCATAAGGAGCTTTCGTAGGGACGCCTTCAGGAACAACGGGCGGCATCATCGAAGGGCGTCGCGTAGGAATACTTTCTGGGACAACCGGGGGATCACGCAAGTGGGATTAGCCGCTGGTGCTTCCTCAGTTCCGACGGGAGGAATAAGGACACTGTCAATCGTATGCATGATTCCATTTCCGGCCAAGATATCAACTTGCAAAATCATTGCAATTCCATTTAACATGATAGCATCATCTTTCTCACTGATTTCCAACCTGGGACCTAGAACTGTCTGAACACTGCTGCCGTCTGACAAAAGAAAGGACGGATAGACTTTCACCACGAGATGGTACTGCAAAACAGTGGCCAGCTGCTCCGGATTCTCAGAAAGGGTCTTGAGAGTGTCCGCAGGAACATCCGCAAAAGCTTCATTCGTCGGTGCAAACAAGGTGCGATCCATGGTCATGACGGCGTCTTCCACTCCAGCCACCACAATGAGATCCGCCAACGTTGTCAAGTCATCCATAGCACGGACAGCATCAAGCAATGTTTGCGTCATGAATGTAGGCCAGAACAAATCACAAACTTTGTGCACCACACCATTGCTCGCCACAATATCCGTGTAGTGAATGGGGTTGTTCGGAAAGGCATTGCCATACACATAAGTTCCGCCATTGTTCTCGGTGATGTAGATCGGTTCTCCCAGCAAAGTCGTAGCGTTGAAGCCTTCGACAAGAGATTCCGAGTAAACTTCTTCCGTCAAGACGTGGAAGGCCAAAATGCCATTCAAGTGAAGAACCCAGTTTTCGGTCAGTAGATACGGCGGAACAGCGGCATCCAAGGGTGCAAACAAGGTCAAGGTCTCCGAATCGTTCGACAAGAGATCAACAAGACCCGCTGTGTTGACTAGCGTCACCAACGACGTCAATCCTTCGTCTTGCATGATCACGCCGTAGGTAGTGTTCGAATTTTCCGTCGTGAGAGGAACATCTTGCCTGGTCTCGACAGACACCGTTTCGAACGAGTTCACAAAAGCATCCCAGTCGCCTGCCGCCGCGTAGGACTGCCAGGGCAGGAAGAGGAGGAAGGGAGTCAAGGAAATCTTCATGAGAGAAGGGTAACAACTTGGAAAACAGCTTTGATTTTGCAGTGCGTGGCTCTCTTTCTTTCAAATTTATAATCAATGTGCGGCAATTTTATTTTCGTTCTGACAATCCTTCTCGACATGAGAACCTCTCTGGGTGATCTCCACTCCGAGTGGTCCGCACATAACATATATATCTCCGAGTGAAGTTGGAACTGATTTCATATTGCATTTCGTTTGTTTTGATTCGTGGGACACTCAAGTAAATACCCTAATTGGGCTGCTCCAGGTGAAGTTCCTTCTGTAATTGAGCAACATCTATCGACAGATCACGACTCGTCATTTCTTTTATTTTCTGGAACAGAGAAGAATCGACGTATTTTTTCACCAAAACTTCTGTTTCGTTGCGCACGTCGCGAAAATTTGTTATGAATTGGACTCTTTCATGTTTGCTGCACGAATCAGAACAACCGAGATCTTCTCTTAAGTCTAATCTCTTTTCTCAATAATGCTTTTCGGAACATGAACGCAAGGTTATTAAGGGCTGTTGTAGAGATCATCCTGCAATTAAACAAAGAGGAGTTCGCAAATAATGAATTTATCTGAAATGTTATTCAGAAAGGATCATAACGATTCATTGCAATGCCTGCTTGAATGCTGCGCGCTGCCGTCGCAAAGGTGACCTCCGCGCTTCGCTGGATGTAGGTCCCGTGTCCAGTCACGCGTAGCGTCATTGAGAAAAGTCCAGGTGCATCAGCTCGTCGTTGTCAGGAGCGCGAGCATTTATTTTAGAGGCAATCGGAAGGACCAGTAACTCAACGGTTCAATATTGTTCGATAAATCATATGAGAGACAATTCATTCTCAGCTTGAGCAAGAAATCTATGCAAAGGAGCTACGAATAATGACAAAAGACCGAGAAAGAGCGATTTGCATTTGAGTTTATTTGTGTGAAAATTAGGAGGATTATTATGAATGTTCTTCTCTTTCTTCTGGAGAGCCATCATGCCTTCGGAAAGCACGACAATCGCTCATCCCTTTGTCTGCTTATAGCATGGCCGCACCGACTGCTCCGACTCCGCCGATCACTACCGAAAGGATCTCGATGGTGTAGCTGCCACTGTTACCGCCGGCATCCGCCATCATTATTGCCTTCATGGTGAATTCGGCGTTTTCGGGCTCAGCGGCAAGTTCGCGCTCCTCCTCGGTTCCGCGCAAACGACGAAGTCCAACGTAATCAACAAGCGCCTTGCCGGTGATCTCGATCGATTGCGCGGTGGCTGCAAAGGCCGATCGGGGAGGATGTGGTAGAAGTTGATCGTTTTCGGGTAAGGCCCAATTCAGAACTGGTCAAGGCAGAATCGACGGGAAGTTTGTTTGCAATGAGACTGACAGTGGCGCCGCCTTCAATGGACATGTCAACCGTTTCGAACTGCAAAAGTTGTAGGCAAGGTTGTTGACAGTCAGTTCGAACCAGATGGGCTCACCAGGAGGCATGGGCGTGGTGCTCTTCCAGAGAAGCGACCGTTGTACCGGACTGCTCTCCCGTAGAAGAGCCAACATCCACAACGTTGTTTGTGATAGTGGAATCGACGGTGAAGGTCGAGAGGATCGGTTCGACGAGGAAATCAAAGTGTTTGCTCTCAATCACCACTGGTGTTCCTCCAGCATTGACCATCATGATGTCGGCTTGGATGCACACGCCGAACTTGAGCGTTGCACCGGCCACGGCGTAGTTAGATCCGTCCCATGCATTCACTGCGAGTTCCAAGTCAACGGTATCGTCGCCAGTCAAGTGGCCGTCGGTGTCAAAGGATGCTTTGATAGTCACTTCGGGGTCTCCCTCTGCAAGACAGCCGGGAGCGAGGATGGTGAACTTGTAGAACTTGGTGCCTGCGGCCGGGCTCTGTCCCGGATCATTGATGACGTCGACGAGTTCACCTGACGTATCTATGATCTTGATGTGGTTGTAGCTTGTGCTTTCGTCGGTATTTCCTTCTCCGACGTTGAACTCTGTTCCAGCATCGCTGATGTCTCCGATCTGTGATTGAGGAGGAGGAGGAGAATCAGTATGGATCAGTGCGTGTTTCATAGATGAATGCAGACAAAACAGCACTCCTTTGTATCGAACGATGCGCGCTGTGAACGTACCGTGAGTGTGGGAGGTAGCTGTGCGTAGGCCTGGCTGGCAAAGCCGAGAAGTGCCAGAGTGGAAAGAAGGAACTTCATGGTTGCTGTTGCTTTTGTTTTTGTTGGTTACTGGCTTGATTGCTTGTTGCTTGTGCAAGTTTGAAATTTGTGAGATCGAGAAGTGATCGACTTGCAATTTGCAATCACCAAAAGACCCCAATCCGAACGGGAATAGTTACTGGTTGTGACAAAGCATGCCTGTTGGGCAAAAAATGGTGATCGTTTAGCAACAAATTGTGATCGTGGTGCGTTCTGCTTCTTTCCCTCGCGAACGAATGCAGAGGGGCATTGAGTTATTATCTCGTAAAGTGTACAACAACAAAGAACGGTTGGGGATTGGGGACACGATAACGAAAGAACATTCGAACATGCAGCATGCAGCTTTTTTTTATGTACAGTACATGTTTTCAGTCATAGTCATAGGTCATAGGTTTCTCGAAAGAACTTCAACCATCATCCAATCATTAGTCGACACCAGGAGACAGCTGAGATAATGATATTCATACTAATTATGACTTATGATCACGATGACCTTTGACCTTTCTCCTTTCCTGATTCCCGACTTCTCCCTTCTCCGTAAATTCTTTACATTTCCCATTTCTAATTCTACAATCAGTTGTCCTTCTGTTGGTGACACGGGAACGGGACAGTCATGTGACAAGGGTTTGGTGCTGTAGATGACCGTGCCCTTCGCAAATCTCAACCATATTCTATATTGCTTATCTGATTTTCATTTCTAAACAGTCAGCTGGTGTTCCTTTCCTAAAATCAGTGATCAATTCACACACTTTACCGGTTCTTC
This sequence comes from Fistulifera pelliculosa, assembly GCA_026008555.1. Lineage (NCBI taxonomy): Eukaryota > Bacillariophyta > Bacillariophyceae > Naviculales > Stauroneidaceae > Fistulifera > Fistulifera pelliculosa. Next base: position 34,192 of record BROJ01000126.1, on the reverse strand, counting down.
ATTCTTCCTGCTTCTCTTTTCTCCCAAACAAAGCAACCACTCAAATCTTGTTGAATATGATGGTTGATTATGTGGAGTAGAGGATGTTCGTCTCAATCGTCGACATCGTTTCGTGTGGACAAACTCGTCGAAACGAATCAATGAACGCGGAGCGGTAGTGGGAAGTAAATGCGTGGATGTGATGGACGCCTGCACCCACATGCGCTTATTTTATTTAAAAGGTCAGACTAGTTCATGTTAATCTCAAGAGTCAACAGTCATAAAAAAGGGCTTTTATATTCAAAAGTGTGACCTCGATGACCGATCCTCCGGACAGCATGTATGGCAACCAATACAGAAGTCGAATGAATAGTCTCACGCACACGGTCTGGGCCATCGCACGACGGACAACAAAGAAATTATATCAGCCTTTCCAAACGCAAAGGTAGCCGCTAAAATTGTAACGTCAAAATTGAAATGCTTACTTTCAATCAATTGTGGTACACTCGACCCATCAACAATAAAAATATCAGCTTGCAAGCACAATCCCATTTCACTTTGATCACTATTGATATCATGTACCGTCCATGCCATGGATAGACTGCCAGTGTTACAGCGACCGAATCGTAAATCGTAACCAGTGGGTGATTCGGACACACAAAATCCTACGTGATTTTACGTAGGATTTTGTGTGTTCCCTCACACCGCATGCGCATCTCCGAGCGTATCCCGGCGCCAATACTGGTAGAGTAAAATCATAAAAGATTGCTTACTGCTGTTTATCTGCTATTCGGTATTCGGTCACAAAATTCATGTTTCACACAATCCGACCACTGTCAATGGTCAATGGTCAATGGTCACTGGTCACTGTTCGTTCGATTGGTATTCCAGTAATATCTACTGTCACCTGTCATCAAGTCATTACTACTTTATTTGAAGAACGCCAAGCGCCAAGCCCAAAAAACCACAAACCAAAAGACGGAACGCGAACAGACGACGTTCAGTGACGTCTCATTCGGGAACGCATTCAAGACGAATGAAACGCACTTGAACTTACAGCGATCAAAACGATGAACGATCGAGCCAACGCAAACAAAAAAAGAGAAACATCATCTCTAATTCCTTCATTCATTGTTTGCATCTTTGTTGGTGGTAGTATATTATTTTTTAGCAATGAAATCATTGAAACATTCTTGATACTTTATTCTACTCTTCTTTTCTTTTTCCTGCTTCATCAGTTGCTTTTCTGTCTCTTTCGAGTAAGATGAATTCGTTTACTGCAATAGTGATGGTGTTGCTGATACACATCATTTGCATTCTGTTAGCTACGACAAATAATTATCAAGCATCTGCTTTTCTTTTCTCGCGTCCTCATCGACCGTTAATAGCGAGACATGCGGTCAGCAAAACAATTCGAACAGAAGACGAGTATCGAACGACCTCAACAACTACACCTCAACCAACGCAAACGACAACTCCCTTTCATATTGTGTATCCTTACGCCCCGACGTCGACAGCAACAGTCACATCGTGGTGGGAAGCATGGCAATGGATGCAACGGGCGTTGCATGTACTATCAGCGTCTTGCGAAAACAACAACGACAACAATACGCTTTATCGACTTGAAGTGACTTTTCGAAACGATTTCCTCTACTGAATTGGTTAAAGACACAATTGCAGCACACTTCGGAACAATATTTCTTTTATTTGCAAACAACAACGTCCGAAGATGAAGAGGAGATTGTTGCCTGGGGCATTCAAGAGGCGGTCAATCATACGAGTGCACTGTGGGAGGAAAGATCGTTACCTGAAAATGCACGATGGTACGGCGCGCAAACGTTTGATGCAAGTCGAGCACAGTGGGTGTTACCACAGCTAGAATGGCGACAAAATGCAACACACACCGTGCTGGCTGTGCATACGACTGTAAGCGATGCTGCTCGCGTGGCACAATGCGTCTGCAGTACGAGTAGTGATGTATTCCACATTCCGGCACCCCTACCGCCGATTGTCTCCAAAACAGACTTGGCCATAGATGCTTACGAACAAGGTGTCGAAGAAGCCATTGCGCTTTTGCAACAGCAAGCCGAGTTGCAAAAAGTAGTGTTAGCGAGACAGCAATTGTTGCAATTCAAACATTCGTTTCATGTTGTCGATTTGTTGCAACGGTGGAAACAAGAAAGTGGGACGGGGCATTTGTTTGCCATGTCCTTGTGGGATGATGACGATAGTACTAAACCAGGTACCTCGTGTTTTGTGGGGTGCACTCCCGAGCAGTTGTTTCGGGTTCACAATGGTACCGTCGCGACGGAAGCTTTGGCGGGGACGCGCCCTCGGGGTTCGCATCCACAAGAAGATGCCGATTTGTTGCATGAACTAGTGAACAGTCCCAAAGATTTGGATGAAAATACATGCACGGCACAGTACATTGAAGGTATTCTGGCCAAGCAACAACCCTCAATAGGACCATTTGTGACCAGTCAAACATTTGTGCGACGTACTAGACATTTACAGCACATTTGTCGCATGTATCAAGCGCCAGTGTGGAAGGAGACGTCGACGCTGATACGGAATCTCTTGGAGCAGCTGCATCCGACACCGGCGGTCTGCGGGCTTCCGATGGGCGTGGCGCGTGATTACATTCGACGTGTCGAGCCCTTCTCGCGTGATTATTATGCAGGTCCGATTGGTTATTTGTCTCCGAGTGAATGTCAATTGTTGGTCGGCATAAGGAGTGCTGTGTTGCGACCGCAGCAAGAGCCACCCGAGCTGTTGTTGACCGCTGGGAGTGGTTTGGTTCGGAATAGCACTCTGCGGGAGGAGTTCGCGGAAACTGTGGCCAAATTTCAAGTCGTGGCAAGTTGGTTCTCGTCGCCACTGTCTTTGCAATCTTGTCCGAATATCAATACAGCCTGGGCGACTGCAGTCGTAGAAGAGTTTGTACGATGTGGTGTCGATATGGTGTTTGTGTGTCCTGGGTCGCGGTCGACACCGCTGGCAGTTGCGTGGGCCTGGGCGCGACGTCAATATCCGTTTCTCAAGGTCATTAGCTGTCACGATGAACGTGCCGCTGCATTCCGGACCATCGGCTACGGAAAGCTCGCGGACGACCAGCTGTCGTGGTGACGAGCAGCGGAACGGCCGTGGCCAATATGCTACCCGCTGTGCTCGAAGCGCACCAAGATGATGTGCCCATGATTCTGCTCACTGCCGACCGCCCTTATGAACACCGTGATATTGCGGCCAATCAAGCCATGGATCAAGTGAAACTGTTTGGAGACAAGGTCGCTTGGTTCCGGGATGTGTTACCACCCTCCGATGAGGTCAATGTAGTAGCTGCACTGAGTGATGCTAACTATGCGCACCACGTGGCGCTCGATCAGCAACAACCTGTACATATCAATGTGCAGTTTCGAGAAAACTTGGCTCCACAAGGAGGTACTGTGCGGGGTAGTGATGGGGACGAAATAGCAAGATACAATGCCACACGATTTACTCAAGGGCCCGCTTTTGCTCAGTGGAGCGGATCGGGGCAACCGCTGGTGAAACGTTTTTCTTCCCGTGCGCAAAACAATGAGGGAGCCGCAGCAAACCTTGTTCAGTGGTTGCGAAAATCTCAGAGAGGCTTGATTGTGGTAGGGCAAATTCCACCTTCGCAACAAGAGGATGTCTTTCCCCTCTTGGATCAATTGGCTCAAGCAGCAGGGCTGCCGATTGTAGCAACTTCCTCGTCGCTGCGATTCACAAGTCCTGCTGTCGTCTGGTTTGCTGAACATTTGTTAGCGTGCCCCGAAGTTCGAGACACGTTGCAACCGGATTTCATCGTACAGATCGGTGCTCCTTTGCTCTCCACTGCCATCACTCCATTCTTGAAACAAGCCCCACAGCACGTCCTTCTACAGCCGAATTCTCGGCGAGTGGATCCGGAATATTCGGTTACACATAGTATTTCCACTCCGAATCTAGCCTCCTTCCTGGAGACGCTGCTGAGTCGGATATCCGAGATTCCCAAGGGCAGTATCAACAGTGCATTGACGATGCTTGTTCCTGAGTCGGACACTGGCGCCCGTGGTCAAACAGTTTTGCTCCAGCAGTCTCTCGATCGTCTAACGGAACCGCAAATTATCCTAGCGTTGACACAGTGCAATCCTCAGCAGGCTTTGTTTTTGTCGAATAGTATGCCCATAAGGGATGCTGAGTCCTTTTGTACCCTTATAGCGTTACAAATGCATCCGTTCCCATGACCATTACGGGCTCCAACCGTGGAGTGAGTGGTATTGATGGCATCGTGGCTACCGCACAAGGGTTTACCTTGGCTACGGATCAGCCGACTCAGTTGATAATAGGTGATGTCAGTGCCCTGCATGATCTGAACTCATTGGCGTTTTCGTCGGCGCTCAAACTTTCGACGTTGATCGTGAACAACAATGGCGGTGCTATTTTCTCTTTTCTACCGGTATCTCAACACGACGTGTCATTTGAAGAATTTTCAGTACTCCTACACAGCACGTAAACTGGGAACTTGTGGCGAAGGGTTTGGGAACAAGATACAAGAAAGTAGCTACATACAATGCATTATTGGACCACTGGAGTCAGCAAGCGTCGAATACACTGGTCGAAGCCGTGGTAACCACACGAGAGGAGAATGTGCAACTACATCGAGACTTGACAAAGCAAATTCAAACTTACGTCAAAGAACAACCCTGGTTTCATCGCGACACAGAGAAACGTACGTTGCCGGTAAAACAGTACACTTCTAATGGAGCCAATAGAACGCTTCTATTGTTGCATGGATGGATGGGGTGTAAGGAGGACTGGGACGATGTTGTGGAAGAGCTACTAGTGCATGTTGGGGACGAATGGAACATAGTGTCAACGGATCTTCCAGGGCATTTTCGCATGGATCCTTCGATCAACATCGCATCGAATAGGGCTAATTTCTCTATATCGTCTATGGCCCAGTGGATTGGTGATTGCTTATCACAAGATTACCATTTAGACAACATCGATGCCGTTGCGGGCTATTCTTTGGGAGGCCGAGTCGGGTTGGAACTATCGCGAATGTACTCCATTCCACAAATCGCTATAATAAGTAGTTCCATTGAGCCTATTTCAGTGGAGAACGATCGGACAGCAAGAGACAAAAGTTGAGCGAACAGCTACTACAAATCTCTCGACAACAATTAGTCGTAGCTAATCCGGCTTCACTTTGGATGGATTTTTGGAATCCTGGTACAAAGCGTCTATATGGGGAGACTTGCAAGAACGACGACCTGATACATATCGCGCAATGCTGCAAAGACGAAATCAGATATTGCAACAAGCGGGTACTTCTGTAGCGCAGGTCTTGTCGGACGCATCCGTTGGGTACTCAGAGAATCACCATCGTTGCAAGGACGAGGACTTTGACAGGCGGTCTTGTCTTTTGGTCGGTGAGTTGGATACCAAGTATGCAGCGCAACCCAATGCTACGTTGATACCCAAAAGTGGACACGCATTGTTGTGGGAGGCACCGCAATCAGTCGCCCTTTATTTGGCCGAATTTCTGCAGCGCAAGAATACACTGAATGGGAACAAAATCAAGGCGACAACCGCCACTCCCGCTGAAATTGACAGTAAACCAGAGCTGGTCACGCTGGATGTTACCAGAGCGATTGACCCTTTTGGCAAAAAATAACCGAACGCAAAAGGAGGCCATTCAAACGACTACTGCTGGTCAACACGACAGTTATCTGGTAGTGGACGCTTTGGATTATCAAGTTTTTTCTATTCCAGTGGTGAGCGATCGAAATAAAGGTCTGGGATGGGGAACCTCGGCTACGGCGTCATCTACTACTGAAAACCGAACCGGTTTGATTGTTGAATTGCGCGCATCCAATTTTGTTGGGTTAGGAGAGATAAATCCATTGAAAGGAGTACACAGTGAATCGTTGGAGCAAAGTCAATCCCAAGTACGAACTTTGCAAGAATGGTTGAGGCAGGAGCCGTCGGCGTTTTCTGTAACGGAAGATGTTGGCATCGTTCTACTTCGATGGGAACAGGAATCGACGAGTCTTGGCACAACAGTGTTCGGTCGGGACTGGAAATGGCCTTGAGCTCGCTGGCATGGCATGCCAGTGGCAAATTGCCGGCAACGACTGGACTTCTGCCTTTGAATGGCTTACAAAGCCGCAGCTCATCGGGTCCTCAACCTAAAATTGGCCATCACTCAAAGTGAAAGTCGGCCATGCGAGTTTAGATCAAGATCAAGCCGCAATTCGACAAGTGTTTCGTTCTTCTTTCGGAAAGCTACGAGCCGATGCCAACCAAGCCTGGGACGAAGAGCGAGCAATAGAATTTGCCGCTGCACTAGAAGGATGGGAATTACAGGCACTAGAACGCATGGAGTACATCGAAGAGCCGTTGAAAAGATGAACCAAGGAAATTGGACTCTGGGACACCAGGTTGAAGCTTTGGAGCGACTCTACTTGCAAACTTCTATTCCATATGCTTTAGATGAAAGCATTATGGATTTCGTCGACGCCTATCGCAGAGACTGGGATCAAATGCGTACAGAGCTACGATTTGTTTTTTCCGAAGCAAATAAAAAACGCGGCTGTGCGTGCCTCGTGCTCAAACCGACGTTGCTGGGGTTTGAGCTCACTACACGCATAGCATCATTGGCACGTCAAGAACTTCAGATTCCCATCGTATTTTCATCCTGTCTGGAATCGGGACTCGGACTGGCCCATGTAGCTTTCTTGGCTGCACAACTAGATGCAATCCCTAGTAATGCCCCCACGCTGGCTCACGGATTGGGCACCTTTGCCCTTCTGTCTGCTGATTCCATTTCCCCACCATTCGCTTCTTATGTCAATACCAACGGGCATTTGAATGTCCAATCCTTAGGGCGCGCTATGTATGGCTTGCATCTAGACGAGGTGCGAACAGTTTTGCAAGATTTCACAGGACTATCGTTGCAGCTGCAACCATCGCAAAAGAAGACTCTAATTATCGAGCGGGTACATCGTTTAGTCGCAACGAAGAAATGAGTATCGTTGCTTCGTTGCAGCTACCGTTTAGCGCCGAAACGGCTCACGCTCGATTTACGGATCTGCCTCAGCAGCCAAGGTGGAGTCCATGGATTTCCAGTGTAGAATATCAGGGTGAAATATCCGAGTGGCGAATGAACGTAAGAGGAATACCATTGTCGTGGCGAGCTAAATCGGAAGTGCGGCGCGAGCCTCATTTAGGTATCCAATGGAATTCCATCAACGGATTGGTAAATCGCGGAAGCGTTGACTTCGTGCCAGATTCTGCATCAAGTTGCCAAATGCAAGTTCGCATCATTCTCGTCCCACCTTTGCTACTCAAGCCTCTTTTCATGGTGCATGGATCTTTTAGAAGATTATTTGCGCAATAAACTCGTCCTTTGGTCATTGGAAATGTTTCGAGACGTGGTGAAGGCCGACTTGGCACTAGAGAGAGGTGATCTGGAACTCGGAGATGCCCTTTTCAACGCAGTCGAGGGCAAGGCGACCGCTATTGAAGCCACGCTAAAGTTTGAGAAGAACTTTGAATGATAAAAAACAAGGCTCACGTCGCAGGATCAGCCTCATTGTTATGTGACGAAATTCTTGCACCGTCTGTTACAAACAAACAGCCATCTTGAAAACGTCTAGCGTTTAAACTTTGGAGCGACGACCTTATTCAAGATATGGCTCCTTGTCAATCGCCATCATCCATCTTCATAAAGTTTCTGTAAGCCTTAGGCTGAAGTCTGAAGGGTTGAATAAAAGTTTACGTTGTACGAAGGAATCCTCAAAGAATGAGATTTACAGTTGAAAATTCACGGTTCATGATCTATGACCTGTGAGACTACTTTTGTATTTATAGTGGAGGGATGGGCTTATACGCGAATGACCAAAGACCCAGTAGATAACCAGTTATCCAATTGACAGTGGCCCCGACCGGACAAGGGCGTAAATATGTTCAACTTTAGGAGTAATCTTGACGAGAGAACAATCATGATGACGAGAAACAAAAGCCGATCTTTTTTGTGTGCCGCGCGATCGTTTCCGTTTTCTTCATTCACATTTATCTAAACCGCAACCAGTATACCATGAAATATTTTTCATGCTTGTTGATCTTTACTGGATCCATAAACCTCGGCCATGCAGCCGTACCCCCACTCTAACAGTAAGTGACAAAGAGGACACTTGCAAGGCGTCGCTGTATTTCAGAGCTTCATTATTCAATAAACGTTATTCACTTCTTTTATCTTCGACAGATTGGAGACATCAACGATGTAGCAACAGAGTTTAACGTCGGAGAAGGAAACACTGACGAAACAACGAGCTACAACCACATCCAGATTATAGATACGTCAGGTGAAACCGTTGGTGTTGTCAACAATCCGGGTGCGAATCCGGTCGCAGGCACCAAGTACTACACGTTCACCATCTTCGCTCCTGGCTGCGCTACTCCCGGAGACGGTGTAGTAACTCTAAACACAGCCTATGACACCGACGGCCATTTGACTGGCACCAATACAGTCGACTTGGAGCTCGCTGTGGCTGCATGGGGCACATCCAATCACGCCGTGCAAGGCGATCCTCTCAAGTTCGGCGTGTGCATTCAAGCGGACATTATGATGGTGAAAGAGAATTTGGAACCGACTCTAGTTGAGCGCAAGAACTTTGATTTCCTCGTGGCGCCCATCCTTGCCACATTTACCGTCAGTTCGGGTGTTTCGGATAACACGGTGAGCGTCGGAGACTCAGAGGGTGAAAAGTCTGGTACAGAAATCACGGGCACGTGGGCAGGCTCCGACCTTCTCGCTCCCGGTGACCCCATTTACTTCACACTTGATATTGTGTCAAGCACTTACAGCTTTGTTGGTCTCGAACAAGTGGACATGGCTATCGGCGTTCAGCCGACGGAACAGCTCGTTCTCGATAGCACAGTCCAAGACACTGCAATGACTGGTAGTGATATCACCAATGCTGATACGGAACTGCAATTCTACCATATTCTTCCTCGATCGGCGTTTACTGGTGATCCACAGGACCTTGCGATGACTGGCAAAGCACTCGTTACCTACACAGGACGTCGTCGCTTGAATGAAGGCGAGGTTGGACAAGTAACGGAAAAAGCCGATTTTTCGTTGAAAGCAACTTTGATGGCTGACGACGGCAGTGGCAGTGGTAGTCTCAAGATCGAAATGGTGTCGTTCGTGATTGGAGGTATCGGAGCTATCGGAGCTGGCCTCGTTTAATTTTCCAAAGAGAAAACGATCAAATTCTATTTGCATAACGTACACGCAAACTAAAAGCGTGATCAGCAGTCTACAGCATAATAAGATTCATAATTGCAAGAAGGAGGCAGCACTAGACTAGTCTGACTATAGTTCCTGGTAATCATGTCTTAGTTTTTCCCCATAATACTCCTTTTTTTTCAATGGAAGGAGGAGAGCCCATTGCCACAAGGAGCACCGCCGCTTCCATTTCGCTATACGTGCTGAATTATCAGCGAGTGCACGAGTGCAATGCTTGTCCCTGGAGCGTCGAGACTGATGACGACCAGTCGATGAATCGAGCACGTTTCACAAACCGCCTTCTAGTTTAGAGTGGATACTAGTACAGTGCTCTGCGAGCTCGAGAACGGCGAGGTTTCGTGGACTACATACATCAAGTGTCTTCGGATGGCGTTTGCGATCGGACTTTTGCAGCCACACCGAACACCTTTCAAAATTCTTGGCAGAGAACAGTACATCACACGGGTTTTTTCGGCAGATCTGACAAATACCAATCATTCAGCCAATACATACAAGAAAGAAATCAGCTACGGTACTCGTGCATGCCATCTTCCTGCTCGTTTCCGTTTCGAACGGTCAGCAGGATTCTCAGAATGAGGCAATGCTAATTCCTCCCATCACATTTCTTGTACTTGTCTGCACCTTTTCCTGAACCTCAGGGAACGCTTGATCTCGTTCATGCGACCACATCACCATTCAACGAAGACGCATCCGATTTACTTCTTGGTTTTCGCCGAGACGACGAGCTGTTGCAATCTTCTTGTTCGTCTTCAAACATGAACATGCAAGGCGTCGGATACGCATCAATATCCAATTTCTTCTCCTTTTGACTGATGCCTTTCTTGATCAAGCAATTCCGTCCCGTCTCGAAGGAATGTTCCGTCAAGGACAGATCGTGTTGCAACACAACAAAGGAACGAGCGCATGATCGGGGATTGTAGGAGCTGTTGCTGTTTGTCATTCTTGCAAGTATTCTTTGTTGAGTAATAGAATGATCACAGATTGTATTTTGTTCTTTCGCAAACCAATCGAATGGGAATGAGACAAGCAAGTCGACGTGTTGATCGTTGAACTGCCACCAAAACGAACCGCATGACAACAAAATTCGACTTGTCCGAAACGATCGGATCCATCGCAATCGCAACAAGTTCGGGTTCCGGAGTGAGCGAAACGTACATTCCACGCTACAGTACATCACGCAGACGTCGGAAACCATCTGCTTCCCGAGGAATTCCGAGGGCCGTTTGCACTTGTCCACAGTGCATTTCTGTGGCGAGTGCAAATTCCTCCGGACACGGAAAACTTCCAGCAGTTGGTTCGTTGGTTCGGGCCGGCCGGACACGATGACGACGGTCATCCACGAGGTCGGAAACAACGACCAAAGCTAAGAAATCATAAGGAGCCTTTGATCTTTTTTTCTACTAGGGAGGATCGAGTCAAGCTAAAAGAGCAGCTACGACCAAGCGGTGGATACTACAAACCAAGCCAGGACAAGGATCTTGCTGGATATCGTTATCATACAATAACTAGAATAGAACGCCTTATTAGCTGCGGCGAGAATGAAAGAACTCAATGACATTGAAGCATAAAGATACCTTTGCTACTAGGCCATAACTATAGATAAACTAGTTTCGCTTTCCTTTGTGTCGTTCACGCACACGATATTATCACCTTCTTTTACACGCCAACGAATACGTGGCATCGACATCCAACAGTTCATTCGCCAATTGCAAGAGTTGCAAATTGCTCATTCCCGTCACTTCCCGCAAACGCTGCCGTCTGGTCATTTGATCGAGGCGCATTTCTCGAACCGACTTTTGTTTGCAGAACAAGGCGACAAGGGCGTATATTCCGTTTCGGCGTAGGCCCAACCGCATTGCAAGGCCAAGCCGTCGGTGCAGGCTGGATGATATCCGAGAATGGTTTCGTAAGTTCGGACTTGGACGTGTTCAGCGAATCGTATGCGTTGTCGTTTGTGGGATTTGTTGTTTGATGAAGTTGTTGTTGTGATAGAATGACTGTGATCGTGCTGCGCTGATGACGGATGAAACCAGGGTGTATTGAAAAAGGATTCCGGTAAAGAAATGAGCATCGAAAGAGGATTCGGTATTCTCATGGTCTCATCAAAATGATATTCTCCTTGATAAGGCATATCACCCCAACCAAATGTGTGCATATTGCTGTATTCGGAAGAATAGTCGTTGAAGAGTAATGTTTGCATGATTTTGTCCGGAATGAGTGAAAAAGCAGACTGTCCTGTCGGAATGTGATATAATAAGCGTCGATAATGTATCTAAGCCAATTCACACACGGCCGATTGCAACCAACGTATTGTTGTGTTGAGAGCGCTGAAAATGAAAGCGACGAGAAGAATGAATAATAATAATATGTAATCAAACAATCGCTTTTTCTTTGTTGGTTGGAAATGCCAATCAATCGCATGCAATTGCAATCGGATGCGTTTTTATCCGTCGTTTTGCTGACTGCTGACGGAACTTTAGGGCAAATGACAAAGGTACTGGTACATTGCGTTGCATACAAAGCGTTTGTCCGAATTCGGAATGCAAAATGCCATCATCATCTCTGCGACACTCAATCGTGCGTGGTCTCAATACCGAGTGCAGAGTCACGCTCACTTGAGTCACGATTTACCCAGTTTACCGCCTTACCGCATTTACTGAAAACCAAATTTCTTCCAATTCCTCATCCAACAACATCGAGCTGCGCAAGGTGTATCGCTTGGCATCTGCATCAACAAAACAAACACACAGAACTATTTCTGTTGTTGTCTTTCGCTTTGTATTGTTCATCTTTTATTTAAATCAACAAAATGAAATACTCCGCCACAGTCACTTCGTCACGCCGCAAGAACCGCAAGGCGCATTTTGCTTCGCACTCCGAAGCCCGCCGCACATTGATGAGCGCCAACTTGTCCAAAGAATTGCAAGCGCGTCACGGTGTTCGCAGCATGCCTCTTCGCAAAGACGATGAAGTCATGATTGTTCGTGGTATGTACAAGTCGCGAGAGGAAAAGTCACGGCGTGCTTTCGAAAGAAAATGGTCGTGCATGTGGAGCGCATTCACCGAGAAAAGACCAACGGTCAGCAAGCGCCTGTAGGTATTCAAGCTTCGAATATTGTGATCACCAAGTTGAAAATGGATAAGGATCGTAAAGCAAAGTTGGAAGCCAAGGCGAATGGAAAGAAGGCTTCCAAAGGAGGAGATGCTACCATGAGTAACGTTGATTAAACACACAATATTACACCCACACACAATATAAATATTATTATGAAAGTGAATTTCAAGTCAAATGAATTGATTTGTGCCAATGGAGTGCGAACGAATGTGTTAGGAGTGCTGTTTTACCGTTGTTTAATTCGTAGCCTTGGATCAATAAATAATGTTTAGCTAGGTACGGTTCTCCACGCTCATTTTTCACTCCCTAGTATCAGAATCGTAATGAAAACGAACATTGTTACGTTTCATTTCAAACATTCCATAGTGCTATCTGCATTACTATTAGTCTACAATGTGTGTTTATCCAAAGCCCTTGTGCGGCATTTTCTCTTTTTCTTGCTTTTCGCAGCTTCACGACGTTGTTGTCGATTCATGATTGCTTCTTCTGTTTCGTCAGCATCGCCTTCATCACCGTCAAACTCTACAAAGTCACCATCGTACCCATCTTCGTCGTCATCATCATCGTCCTGTGATTCATCCAACTGCGTGTTCACCAACAAATCCGGATCCAATCGCGCCAAGAGAGCATATTCTTCGGGTTCCAGGATTTCCAAGGCGGTTTGTTCGGCTTGTTCCTCTAAACTCATGCGTTCCAGCTTTCGTTGCTTCTTTTGTTCTTTGAGTAGAATCAAATTGGGATCGGGTTTCTTTTTTCCTTGCGAGACAGTCAACAATCTACCTTGATATTCATATTGATGCAATCGATCAATCGCCAGCGTCGCATAATGCGCCGCCCCAAACGTCACAAACGCGTATCCTTTCGACTGCCCCGTCTTCCAATCGCGTATGATATCCACATTCTGATGCAGCAACAAAGGCGCCGGTGTTGCCATTTGATCGCACAGCCACGTTTGCAATTCTTCCGAAGAGGTATTGTAGGGCAAGTTGCCGATAAAAACGAGACAGGGATTGACGAATCGTTTTGTGCCGACACGTCCGGCAGTTTGGACGCGTTGTTGATGCAAATCCATAATGCGGGATCCTGTTTGGTGTTGGTGTTTTTGGGGTGACGCTGCTGTTGTTGTTTCGGAGACTGCTACTGACGACGATGCTGTATACTCGGCAGCTTTTGTTGTCTCTGTCGTTTGTTTCTTGCTGCTCGGAGCGCTCTTATTGTTGCTGCTATTATCATTATTCTTTTGTTTCGGTTGATGAAATGCGGGCTGTGAAAATTTCGCCATGGCCAAGTGAGTCGTCGTTCCAAGGAAAATGGTCTTGTCGACGACGACGATGATGACGAAGGGAGCCATCCCTGCACCGACACAGCGTTTGCGAGGAGAAGAAAGAAGAATGATAATAATATCATTGTAACCCTTCGTATTTCAAACAAGAGAGACAAATAGGGATATAAACAAAGAGGTTACAAGCAATAGATAAACAAACCAAGATCCAAGCAATCCCAATGAAAACGAAAACGAAGAACAAAACAACATCTCTTTTTTTCAAGCGATGGACCTGCAGCAGGCCGTCTTTCCGTCTGTCCAAACCCGAGATTCGTGTCTCGACCAATCACATTTCCCTAATGACACGAACCTATGAAAAACTCCGTAATGCTTATAGATGACTCTTCGCCCCGAATTAGAATTTATAGATTTTCTAAGAAACTTAAATGTCGAATCTACATCACTTGTTTATCATGGCAGAAGAAATAATGCATCTAAAATCAAGTATAGCTATGAGCTTCAAAATCGCCGCCAATGGCAGAGCATTGAAAGACGCTGTGAAGATTGTCGTGAACGATCCTGTTTCAGTGGAGGCAGTGATCGATAAGCAAATGGTGCTTCGCGTCAACAGACTCGAGCGGACAGACTCGCCTGTACGAATCGAAGAACGGAAAACACAGAGCAGGCGCCATCCCAGAATCCAAACAAAGGCTCCGATTGATAATCTTATTCATTCTTCCCGAACCACCCAAAAGTGTTCGCAGAAAAGCTACCGAGCGTGCATCGCGCACGCGACAATGCATCCTTTCTTTACACACAAAATGTCGGCAGCAAAACGCAATACCGTGTATTGTCGATTGTGTGTACCAAACCCATTACTGTCACTTGTTATCAACGCGTCACAATTCAAAAGAGATACGCCACAAAACCCTTGCGAAGAAAGTGACAATAAACGAAAAGAATGGCAATCATGATGGCACGAGGCCCAAGTGCGTCCAGCACGCTCTTTGCGGGAACTCGGTGAAACGTGTACCTCCGGTACTCATTTCTACTCAGTCCAAGACGGACCACCGCCACTCCATCACATTTTTTGAACGTCGTCCAAGAAAAATTTCATTTTTCTCGCCATAATAATCATATCATTCTCTTTGGCAAGCAAGTGAACTGTTGCTGTTGAATCAACAAACAAGATGCTCTTCTATTTGTCCACTTTGCTTCTGTGCTCGGCAGTCGTCCAAGCTCGCACCTTTGTCGATGATCGCGGCATCACACACGAAATCAATGGCAAGCCGACGATTGTTACCTTTTCGCATACGGCCGTGACGCTCTCTCATTTCGGTAAGCGGTTGCCTTTCAATTAGCTCTGTACTTGTGCCTCCGAATGCACTCATCTCATGTTCGCTCACTTTTGTCGCACAGGACTCCGACTGGACCAACTCGTCGGTGTCTACGGCGAATACGCCTTTGACGGATCCGATTTTGATTTCAATCAAATGAATGAGGAATCGACGTATCCTGCCGACCCGACGCCCGAAGAAATGGAGTTTGTCACGTCGGTTACACACATTTCGCCCAGCTGCCAAAAGGGTATTGCCAAGAATTCGACGTTGAAATCTTTGAATCCATCAAACCGGACTATTTGGTAATGCACGGCTACCGCGGTGAATTGTGGGGCTTCAATGCGACGATCGAAAAGCAAGTCGTCAACATCATCGGCAAACCCATCATTTACATTGATGTCGCGCAACAAGGATCCAACTGCATTGGCGAAGAAGCCGCCAACGAATGCAACGGCAAGTCCATGATTGAAGTCATTGAACAGTATGACGCACTCGCACTGGCGTTGGGCATTCCTCGCCCCGCGTCGGTCGCACAAGACAAGCGCGCCATGTGCCAGGCGGCGCGCGCCTTTCAAGACGCGGCTGAATTCGCCCAGAACAAAGGTGTTCGGGCCATGGCTGGCTACATTGATAGCACTCCCGGTGCCATGTCGTATTTGGCGTATCCTCCGATGACATGGTCTTGCGCATGCTGGAAGAACTGGGCATGCCCATCTGCATCCAGGCAGTTGCACGGCTGTGAATTGCACGCAGGACTACTTTTGGGAATGGATTCCGACAGATGCACTGTTTCCGAATTGCGCCGAAGGTCAATCCTATTCCGAATGCAACGACAGTCCCTTGTATCCCGTCGACTTTTGGTTGTACGATCATCGCACAACACTATCATTTACCGGCAATGAGTTCAAACAGTCGTTTGCAGACAAGGCCGTCCTGCAGAATCAGTACGCGTACTGGCCCATTGGTGGAGGCATTATTTCCTACCGCCACGCTGCCGAGATTTTGTCGATTGTAGCGCCTCTACTCAGTGCTGCCGAGCGCATTCATCCAGCGACTTCGTGTACCAAGGCCGACGTCTCTTCTGTCGAACACGCCCAAGACGGTTTGGCGCCCAGTCACTATGCGTGCTACGATGAATCCGTGCATCGTGAAGAATATTTCCAGTGCCCCGCCTCGGACGAAAAGGCACTGTCAGGAGGCGCCATTTCGGGCATTGTAATTGCTGGAGTTGTAGCGTTAGGAGTCGTCGCCGTGTTTCTGATGCGCAGACGCAGCATGGGAAAGGAGGCGTCGTCTTAGGAAGCTTTGATTGTATGTTGCAGTGTTTGTTTCAATGAAAAGACAGTTACAGCCATCACGTAGTTGTTTTATTGATCAAGTAGTACTGATTGTCGTATGCTTCTCTGTTGTGTTTTTCAAGCAACAGACGCATCGTCGTTGTTGTTGATCTGTTCTGTGCGTTTTGTTGTCAAGCCAAAGGATGCAAAACGCCGGACGAAGAACCGGCGTAGAAAGCGGGTTCGAATTATTCGCGGACAGACACGATCACATTTTGTGCTATGCCAAGTCACAAGAACAAAGTTGACCCTTGACCCTTTGTACTTCCTTCGTTGGCCAAAAGCCACAGCAACGAGAAAAAAAACGGAAGTTGGAAATCGCAAGACAAGTGGAGAACGCCCGAACATGTCGGAACGAATGATGAACGCTTACAATGAATATAAGTCAGTAGCCTCGAGGCATAAATGAGGATGGGCAATATGAGGACAAAATAATAAGTCAACATGTTCGCAAACCCAAATTCGGTTTGGGCATCGCAGCCGACAAAACAAGCAGATTTGACTGACTGGAGAAAACGAGATGCGTGTGGCTTTTTTGCGTCATAAATCAAGTAAAGCATGAATGATAACACTTCGAAAAGTCAATCGCAATATTCATACAACAAAAATCTCTCAAGCAACTACAATCGCGATGCAACTTATTCTTTTTTCTCGCCGCAATCGCAACGATTCCCATGTCGAGGCACGATCGATTGTTGGGCCTGCAATCTTGTCTCACATCCAACCTTCGTTGCGGAATCCTCAAGAGCTATACGCATCGTGTCAACAAAGACTCGACTTGTGAGACAAAGTGCGTCAGCTGGCTGAAATTGATCTCCTTGCGACCCCAGGGATGGACTTGCGGCAAATGTCCGCAATGTTTCGACTCGAGACAAGAACTTCAAAACAGCGGTCAATCTGATCGTTTCTCGAGATCCCGGAGCGGAAGCTGCTCTTGCGCCACTGTACGGATGGCCCATCCAACTGGAATACATCTAATATTTACGACATGTTGTCGATGTTCGAGAACGCAGAAAGCTTCAACAGCAATATCGGCAACTGGGATGTTTCTAACGCTCGTCGAATGAGAAACGTGTTTAATGGTGCGTCAGCATTTAACTCTGATCTATCTGGTTGGGACACTTCATGTGTCGAGGATATGCATTCTATGTTCGCCTATGCATCTGCATTTAATCAAGATATCAGTTCATGGAATGTCTCGCAGGTCACCGACATGGTCAGCATGTTTTTTCAATGCTCTGAACTATAATCAAAGTCTCTGTCCGTGGGAAAGTCAACTAGCTGGGAAATATGTCCTCACAAGCGTAGGAGATGGACTTGATATGTTGGCAGGGACGGCCTGCCCCAATCAAACGTCGCCCGATTTCTTCAGCGATACGCCCGGTCCGTTCTGTTAGAATTGCATTTGAATCTAAGGAAGGAGACGAATAAGAATTAGCTTACATAATACATAACTACTGCGTATCAGATAAATTATTTACTTGAAGTCCGGATTATTTTCGTTGTCCTCTTCCGAGTCAAAACGAATGATCTGTCATCAGAACTGTGATTGCCGAGGTAGTTTTCGTAGTGTTAGACTAGTCTGAAACCTAGATTGATTGATTGTCGCATGATACGACTTCATACGGTTCTGTCAAGGCGGGCGATTCTATCAGTTTCTTGATGGGACACTTCCAGTGAAATTGAACTTAGAAAGTGAGCTCGGCACTTGGAACGTTTCAATTTCCAAAGCATGCTAGGAATGTTTGCCGAGGCACATAGTTTCAACTCGGATCTCTCTAAGTGGGACACTTCAAGTGTGACCGACAGGGCGTTCATGTTTTACGATGCACTCCAATTCAACGGTACCCTTGATGCTTCGAAATGCCTCAGCATTTGAATCAGACTTGTCGAACTGGAATACATCCAGCGTTACAATTATGTCCTTGGATGTTCAATGATGCACCCAACTTTAATAGCGATTTGAGCTCATGGGATGTATCCAAGATCCAAGAAATTGCTGCTATATTCCAGGGTGCTCAATCATTTTATTCGAGTCTATCCAATTGGAATACATCTAATATTTACGACATGTCGTCGATGTTCGAAAACGCAGCAAGCTTCAACAGCAATATCAGTAGCTGGGATGTCTTCAATGTTCGTTACATGAGCACTATGTTCAATGGTGCATCATCGTTCAATTCCGATCTTTCTGACTGGGACACTTCAAATGTGAAATACTGCCATTCGATGTTCGCCGAAGCATCTGCCTTTAACCAAGATATCAGCGGTTGGAATGTCGCGCAGGTCGTCCTGATTTGTTCCTCAATCCTCCCGGTCCACTCTGCCACCAATGCATTATCTAAAAGACACGAGGCGACGAGCCTTTTGCGTAGAAAATACATAGTCTGAGTAATTACATAGTTTACATTTGCTTCTGCGACCCTCTTGATTCGTTGTCTCTTTCAATTGAACGAATCACAGTCTTTCACGATCTTTTCGCGATTCCGACATGAGAAACCTTGCGACTACAAAGGCACATGAAAGTTGTGTTGCCAGCGTCACAAATGTTGCTTTGCAAAAAACGAAGAGCGAAAACTTGCTTCCAAACTCGTTGATTAGGCAAGGAATGAGTGCCGCATGATAGCGGAACGACACGGGCCTAATACGAGAGGTACGTAGGGCTCTGTAGAAAAGGTACTGGTACGAGACAAGAAATCGCCCTCTTCTCGCGCTCTCTCGTGTGGGCGAAAAACAATTGGGAAATGCAATACAACAGCGCACTCTCCGAATTACATCAGCGTGTTCGCTTCCCATTTCCAACAAACGAGAATCTAAAACAATTCAATATAATAACTGAAGGATGAACTTATCATTGCCCCTGAAGAGCGATTCAATAAAGTTCGCATTTATGCAGGCACGACTTGCAGAACACACAAACGAACGCCCTCATGTTTTCAAACAAATGCGGGTTTTGGCAGTATGATGAAGTGCGCGCTCATAAAATGAATCAGCAATCTATCAACCAAAATAGCTTGTAATTAAATGCAGCTGGCTATCAAAGCGAAAGAAAAAAGCAACAATTACCAAACATGAAACGTTTGCTCGTGCTATTTGCAGCCATTGGGATGTTGAAAGCCGAGGCACGGCTTTTAGGCGCACAGTCTTGCCTCAATGTCAACGTTCGATGCGGATTCCTCAAGATACACGCTCGTCACACAAAACAAGATGGAACGTGTGAGACAAAGTGCGTCAGTTGGGTCAAGTTCATCAATTCCCGGGGTGGACTTGTGGCAAATGCCCGCAGTGCTTCAACTCGAAGAAAGAACTTCAGACGGCAATCAATCTAACCATTGCACAAAGCCCTACGCCGAGGCCCTACTCGGACACAAGTACGGCTGGCCCATGGGCAAGTGGTGTTTCACGCCCAATGTCGCGGATATGAGTGGTCTGTTTGAAAACTCGACCATTTTCAACGAGGACTTGTCCGAATGGGATACGTCGAGTGTGATGGACATGTCACGCATGTTCTTTGGGGACTACATGTTCAACAGCAACCTCAGTGGTTGGAATGTTTCGAATGTTCGGAATACGGCGTTCATGTTCTTTGATGCCTCCGAGTTCAATTCGGATCTATCTGGCTGGGACACGTCGAGGATCACCGATATGCGTTCCATGTTTCACAAAGCAATTGCGTTCAGCAGCAGCGTCAGCGATTGGGATGTATCCAAGGTTCGCAACATGGCAGCGACCTTTGCCACGCCTTTAACTTTGTCTCGGACGTCTCGCGCTGGAATACTTCGAGTGTAACGGACATGTCGCACATGTTTGACTTTTCGCGGAGCTTCGATGGTGATTTGAGTGATTGGGACGTTTCCAAAGTGCGAGACATGTCGGAAATGCTGGCGGGTATCGCCAGTTCGTACATGGACTTGTCCAAATGGGATACTTCGAGCGTAACGAACATGTACAATTGTTTTATTACGCGCCCAATTGGAACGGTGATATCAGCACTTGGGATATATCGAATGTGCAGAAAATGGGATCCATGTTTTACAACGACGCCAATTTCAATTCAGACCTGTCCAAGTGGGACGTTTCCAGTGTCACTGATATGGCGTGGATGTTTGATCATGCGACGGGTTTTAATGGAAATATCGGAGCTTGGAATCTTTCCAAGGCACGGGATATACACGGCATGTTCTCCTATGCAGAAAGTTTCAATGCCGACATTTCTAAATGGGATACGTCCGGTGTTACGGATATGATGAACATGTTTACGCATGCATCCGCGTTTAATCGCGACATTAGTCGCTGGAATGTGTCGCAAGCAATATACACGGGAGCCATGTTTTTTGAAGCCGCCAGCTTCAACAAGAATCTGTGCCGGTGGGGAAGTCAGTGGGCCAACAAACCGGATATGCCGATCTACTGGTTCGGTGCGTCCATTTTCGAAGGAACTGCTTGCCCGAACAAGACGATTACGAATATGTTACACAATCCTCCTACTCCGCTTTGTCACAATTGCGTTTGAGAGCGTTGTTGAGACAGGAGTCACGCGCGAGTACGAGAAAAGAGCTTGAAGGAAACAGACGACGCTCTGTGCAGTGCAAATTGTGGAAGTTGAATAATGAATCGTATAATAGTATCTAGGACATTCATAGCTAAGACCACCTTGATCTCATTCGCTACTCCGGTATTATTTAGGTTCCAACGAGATCAGAGTTAGAGGTGTTTCGTTTGTATGTGAATTGGTCTGATGTGTGTTCGCGTCGCCGCTTATTTTTTGTGAACCCTTCGAAATTGTGAGCGACACGGAAACTTCAAGTACCAGTTAATAAATGTACCTATTGTACGTACTGTACCACGTAGTTTCCCATTTCCCATTATCGACACAGTCAAGCAAAGCAGCAAGCAGCATTTTCCATTACACAAAAATGAGAATTGACGATTTGCTGACATCTGTTCAATCATTTGCCATTTATCACGAATCGTGAGTTCGTAGCATTCTTCATCGTTGTGAACTATAAATAAACCAAGTTATGAGAAGGCAAACGAACACACAACAATTGCCCCACCGTAATGATTGACTCATGTTCGCATTTCATCTTCGCGCACGACTTGTGGCAAATGAAACCGGATGCGCACTGCTCATAAATAATGAATCAGCAACCAGCAATTTACGACGTCAAATATTGTCAAGCAATCATCAAGTAAGCAACAAGTCATGAAACACTTTCTTCTATTCGGCTTCATCGCAGCGCTCCTTCATCTGGAAACCGAGGCGCGGCTCTTGGGCGTACAGTCCTGCCTCAATTTCAACGTTCGATGCGGCTTTCTCAAGATAAACGCTCATCACACAAAAGAAGATGGAACGTGTGAAACCAAGTGTGTTAGATGGGCCAAGTTCATCAGCTCTCCGGGATGGACGTGTGGCAAATGCCCGCAGTGTTTCGATTCCAGGCCTGAACTTCAAAAGGCCGTGAATCTGGTCGTCGCCGGAAAACCCTATGCTGAGGCCCAGCTCGGATACAAATACGGGTGGCCTATTGGCAAATGGTGTTTCACCCCAGCCTTACTGATATGAGCAGTTTGTTTCAAGGTGCCACCGAATTCACCGCGGATCTATCGGAGTGGGACACATCTAGTGTGACCAACATGCATTCCATGTTTGCGGATGCAACTATTTTTGATAGTGATATCTCCTTATGGAATGTTTCAAATGTTGAAGATATGGGATACATGTTTTACGCTGCGAACACTTTTCATTCTGACGTGTCCAAGTGGGAAACTTCAAGCGTTGTGGATATGCATTCTATGTTTAATCAGGCGCACAACTTTAACAGCGATCTCAGCGCTTGGAACGTATCCAAGGTTCAAGATATGGGTGAGATGTTTTATATAGCTCTCAGTTTCAACTCGGATTTGTCGGGCTGGGACACCACTTGTGTGACGGATATGTCGGCAATGTTCACGTATGCATCCTCGTTCACTGGCGATATGAGCTCCTGGGATATCTCTCATGTACAGAATATGGAATGGATGCTAGCCTTCACGAGCGGCCTGGATTCCGATCTCTCCGCTTGGGATACTTCGAGTGTGACTAACATGTATTCCATGTTCCACGGTGCATCGAACTTCTATGGCAACCTCAGCGACTGGAACGTGGCGCAGGTGTCGAACATGGGATCGATGTTTGCCTATTCGGCGGGGATGGAATGGGATCTCTCGGGCTGGGACACTTCCAGTGTCACTGACATGTCGGAGTTGTTTTACAGAGCGTACGACTTTGATAGCGACATCAGTGCGTGGAATGTTTCCAATGTTCAAAACATGAGAATGATGTTTCAAGAAGCGACATCGTTTCAATCGGATATTTCAAAATGGGACACGTCTCAAGTGACGGACATGAACGAAATCTTTACATTGCCAGCAGCTTCAACAGCGACCTTAGTCAATGGGATGTGTCGAACATACAGGACATGTCCTTGATGTTTGGTTATGCTCATGCGTTTCATTCGGATCTTTCGAACTGGGACACGTCTGCTGCAACGGACATGTCATGGATGTTTTATGAGGCACGGAACTTTCACAGTGAGATTGGACACTGGGATGTGTCCCGTGTGCAAAGTATGAGATCCATGTTCTACAACGCTCTCCAATTCGAGTCAAATCTTTCCAGTTGGAACACGTCCAGTGTGATAGACATGCATTGGATGTTTGGCTATGCATCCAATTTCAATAGCAATATAAGTTCTTGGGACGTCTCGTCTTTGAATGACATGCACGCAATGTTTTACAGCGCTTCCAAGTTTGATCAAAATCTTTGTGAATGGGAAATCACTTGCTGGGCAGATTCGTGACAATAAGTGATGGGTCTGAAGCAGTCGTTTTCGACGGCACAGCGTGTCCTAACTCAACTTCTCCCGATCTGAATCGAAATCCACCGGGCCCACTTTGTCATAACTGCCAAGTGATGTAAGGTCAAGTTGCGCGGGAACGAAAATTGTTGCAGGACTATTGAAATTAGTTCACACCACCGCAAACCACCTCTCAAATTGAAGAACTCGCTGCGCAATAAAACAACTAGTATCTGCGTGCAGCTGCAATACTACGTAGTCACTTGAAATTAGCTGAAGAAATAATCAGATCTAAAGTCTACCGCGTTTCCTCCCGGAAATAGAAGCCATAGTGATAGTGATTGTTGAACTGCCTTGATAGAGTTTTTACAGGGATATTAGTTGTTTTGCGAAAGAAATATTGTGTGTGATTTCATCCAGCAAGTGTTCGCGTCGCAAAATGTGGCATGTGTCTCTCCGCAGCAATTTGCGAACCGTCCGAAAAAGAATTAGAGCCGGTTTTTGTCCACCATTTTCTCACCGCACTCAGTTGTTGACAATACTTCGTGATTATTTTCGTCCGACGTTGATTTGAGAACTGCGAAGGTGACATCTGTCATGAATCGTGAGCTCGCAACATTCTTCAGCGGACGTATATAATACTTCTTCCTATTGTGACATCTCTTTCATTATGAAGGGCATCGGAAACGAGTATTGCCCTCCTGAGTCATGTTCGCATTTCCAGTTCTGTGGGCTTCGAGCACGACTTGCTGTATCACAAATTCGTGCTTGAAAAGGCTAGTAACTCTGAAATCCCTTTCATAAAAAAACAAAGAACGATCACGTAGCGAAGACAAAAGAAAAACAAGCCATTTGGTTCAGGTTCATCGAGCGTAACTAAGAATCAAAGCAACACTAAAGCCACAACAACCGTACCATGAAACGTCTCCTCCTACTATTTGCCACCATCTTGACGCTGGAAACCGAGGCACGGCTCTTGGGCGTACAGTCTTGCCTCAATTTCAACGTTCGCTGCGGCTTTCTCAAGATAAACGCTCATCACACAAAAGAAGATGGAACGTGTGAAACCAAGTGTGTTACATGGGCCAAGTTCATCAGCTCTCCAGGATGGACGTGTGGCAAATGCCCGCAGTGTTTCGATTCCAGGCCAGAACTTCAAAAGGCCGTGAATCTGGTCGTCGCCGGAAAACCCTATGCTGAGGCCCAGCTCGGCTACAAATACGGGTGGCCTATTGGCAAATGGTGTTTCACCCCAGCCTTACTGACATGAGTAGTCTGTTTCAAGGTGCCACTGAATTCACGGCAGACCTCTCTGAGTGGGACACATCTAGTGTGACCAACATGCATTCCATGTTCGAAGAGGCCAGCAGCTTCCACAGCGAGATGGACCTTTGGAATGTATCAAACGTTCGAGACATGGGATCCATGTTTGATGGTGCGATGATGTTCCATTCCGACGTGTCCAAGTGGGACACTTCCCGTGTGACGGACATGTCGCTCATGTTCTATGACGCAGAGAGTCTCGACAGCAACATGAGTGCTTGGGATGTTTCGAACGTGAAGAGTATGAGATTGATGTTTCGGAGTACTCGCATATCTGATCAGGACCTCTCTGGCTGGGACACGTCGAGTGTCACCGACATGTACGGTATGTTCATGTTGGCATACGATTACGACGGCGACCTCAGTGCCTGGAATGTCTCGAGCGTTCAAAACATGGGATCGATGTTTGATAGCGCCGCATCCTTCCATTCTGACTTGTCGGGTTGGGATACATCCAGCGTGACGGATATGTCTTGGATGTTCTATGAAGTGCCCAACTTCAATAGCGATTTGAGTGCGTGGGACGTATCGAAGGTGCAAGATATGAGTTCGATGTTCACAGACGCCTCGTTATTCACGTCGGATCTCTGCTTGGGATACGTCTAGTGTGACAAGCATGAATTCCATGTTTATCGCTGCACGGAACTTCAACAGTGAGCTCGGAGGTTGGAATGTGTCAAAGGTCCGCGATATGCAAGGGATGTTTCATTCGGCCACCAGCTTCAATGCGGATCTCTCTGCATGGGATACATCTAGCGTGACGGATATGTCTTGGATGTTCTACAATTTATTCCAGTTTAACGGCAAAATTGACGCCTGGGATGTTTCTCAAGTGCGTGATATGACGGAGATGTTTCACGGCGCTGAGAGTTTCAATTCGGATTTGTCGAACTGGGACACATCTGGTGTGACAAGTATGCGTTTCATGTTCTACGATGCTGTCGAATTCAACCGTGACCTTAGCGGATGGGATGTATCCAAGGTGCAAGATACTAGCTCCATGTTTGATGATGCTCAAGCGTTTACTCGAACTTGTCCAATTGGGACACGTCCAGCGTCACGGACATGTCGTTCATGTTCCACAAGGCCTACAACTTCAACAGCAACATCAACAACTGGGACGTCTCCCATGTTAATGACATGACACATATGTTTAATGCCGCTCAAAAGTTCAATTCCGGTCTTTCGAGCTGGGACACCTCTAGCGTCACGAATATGCATTTCATGTTTGCCTACGCCTCTGCGTTCAACCATGATATTAGCATGTGGAACGTCTCGAAGTTGACCGACTTTGGTGGCATGTTTTACGCCGCCAACGCTTTCAACCAGAATCTTTGTCCGTGGGGCAATGATTTGTCGGGCAAATCGATTCTCACCAACGTAGGACACGATCTTGTCATTTTCCAAGCCACGGCCTGTCCCAATCAAACGTCTCCCAATTTGTTTCGAAATCCACCCGGTCCCTTCTGTCGCAATTGCACCTAAAACGTTTGAGAGAGAGTGAAGCAGACCTACATATGAATCAATCCATAATCAATCAATGAATAAGTAAATGTAAAATATATAAAGATATTACTTCATTGTCTTGTTTCTTGCGAGAATAGCGTAGCAGGGTGCCAAGTTGCGGATGCGTTCAACCCTCTGTCTCGGTTTTCTTATTCCTGGTCTTAAAAATACAGCTGCCTTTATGAGGTCTTCTCTCTTTGCGTTACTCCTTTATTTGCTTTCATTCATTATGACTCAACTCGTTCTTCTTCTCCTCAGTAACTTCAGGATCCCAGACAAACCGACTTTCATCGACATCGAGTCGACATGTAGGACCATCATTCGTTCCCATGAATTCATGACGATGCTCCGAAACAAAATGATACAAAGGATCCCGCAGCAGTGAAGGCACCAAGACGCGCATTAATTTCGCACTCCAGCGCACCAGTACGGGCAATTCATCCAACAGACTCGCCACCCGCAAGACCGCTTCCGACTCGACGTACGCGACTCCATTCGGGTAACAGAGGACCATGGAGGAGTAATCGTCCGGTTGTCGTCCCGACCGAATGAGCAGGGCTTTTCCCGTTTCACTTTGTAGACTGCAAAAGCGCATACTCGACGGCGACGAATGATCGAGGCAAAATGGACTCCGGCATTGCAGAAATGACAGACGCCGTCGAATAGTAAAATAGGGGACGACGTGTTTTGAAAGGCGGCTTGTACGGGGAGTGATGGGGATACCGGTGTTGCTGCAGTGGTTGATGGTGTTGATGATTGCGAATAGTCACCGCTCACGGACGCTGCCATGAGGGGCCGTGATGGGAGCGTGTTTGATGTTGATGTCGCTGTTTTTGTTAGCCAAGCATCGCCGCATGAGAACAGCCATAGGAGCACACATAATTGATGAGATTTCATTTCTTTGAAATTGAATTGTAAAAGGAATAAATAGAATCGATTGTTTGTTTGTTGAGTAACTAAATGTAATTGATCTCAACGAGAGGAGCAGCAGCAGCACAGAAATGCTCCCATGTTCGGCTTCTTGAGATTGAACTTGAAAGAGGCGGTCTTTCTTCTCGAGATCGTTCGTTCTTCCGGAGCCAGTCAAAGAGGCGTGACGTAGATCATCAACACGGGATTCGCGACCGGGACCCAACGGATTGCCTACGTGGCGGAGAGGAGGCAATCAAGATCGTGACGTCACGAGAGACATGGAAACATGGACATTGGACATGCTCTGTCTTAGTACCAGTAAAGTAGAGCGTACTGCGTACTGTAAACCTTACCTACCTGGATTAGAGACAAAGGACATAGGTATTTTAGTGAGATGGATTGGGAGATTGGGAGTGATTTGTACTGTGCGATTTACGTACGGTCATCACCAACATCTTCAACATCTACGCCAATACATCAATCAAACAATTACAGTACCTGGTATAGTTTCGTGTTTCGTAGTCTTTGAGCTTGCCTTTTTTCTCGTCCACTTTGTCCAAGAGCCGCCCACTGCCCCCCTCACGTCTAACTTACTCTTGTTGTTTGCGGTCGATCATGAAAACAACGACTTTGACTCTTCTTTTGCCTGGATACGTAAGTGATTGCTTTAATTTCCGTTGCATGTTTGCTTTCACTGACAATCGCGCGTTCATAGAAACTGCGTCGGCCATCTTGGACCGTGAGTTGAGGCTCTGCAACCGCGGCGGTGGTCGATGCTCGGCACAATTTGGGGTCAGCGGTGCGTGCGCTGACGCGAGTGGTAATATCTACAACAATTGCAGATCCAGTGATCCTTCCATGACGTTGGAAATGTGCCAGGAGTTTGGACGAGGTATCCCAAGCGCCCTTGGAATTCAGTATGGCGAAGACGGCAATTTTCGTGACTGCAATATCCTTTTGATCAAGGTGTTGACTTTGCTACTCTTTGTCCAAATGGTTTTATCACCTACACGGGGTACAGCGGAAACGGTGCCATCGCCAATGTGCAAACCGAAAATGAAAACGGAATGTACGATTGTTACCCGTGCAAGTAGCAAGTAGATGGAGACTGCCACCGCGTATAGATAACCTATGGAATACTGCCATATCCTGCTTGATATGGGATGTTTAGCTCATTCGTCCTTGCTTTACTAGTTGTTTGCCGAGATGTTGATGCTACACTCAAAGAAGGTCTAGAGAGTAGGTTGTGTTTATATAGAATTTCGGTTATGCCGTTTATATTCAAGGCTGGTGTGCTAAAAGGTAAAAGTCCGTAGTAATGTGAGGCTAAATCGTTGCATTGAGTTACTGTATTCGACAGGACGGCACCATTACGACCGCCGCCATCTGCTGCCTCCATGTCAAGGCGGACGAGCGGCATTCCAGGCACTCAACACAGAATCTGGTTCCTCGTAGCTGTACCACTCCAAGGCCATTTCTTCACTAGCGACAGATACTTTTCGTCCCGTTGAGGACGTGCAGACGGCCAGAGCTGGACAGGCCGTCCAGGACGCTTGTGTCAAAAAGGGGCTGCAGGAACTCAGGTGGGTAAACGCGATTCCGGAATGCTCCAAGTAATCCATCAAATCGGCGTCAAACGAATCGTCGGACATGATCACCAGAATGCCGCGTACCGAAGCGTTCGAGCCTTTACTAAACGACGCACCAGCAACGGAATGAAGTGGCGACTCGAGGGCTGACGAGGATCCACCAAGAACAAGGCAATGGAGTTCGAGGCTGCGATCAATGGGTTTGTTTCGATCGTTTCCGTAAACCAGGATCCTGCCTCGACATTCCGGCTGGAACGTCGGTAACGAGTTGCAGCAAGTTGAGGAACGTGGGAGTTTGGTCTATGAGGGAAAAGCTGCAGCGTGTCGGGAAGAAAGGCAAGCATTCCTTTGCGGCGAAGCTCGCGGCTGCTATTGTCGTTGACATCCGACGAATCGTCCTGACCTCGTTCGCTGACCAAAACGTCGTCTGGCGAGTCCACAGCATGACCGTCGCCGCCGTCCGAGCGCCCCATAGACCGAAAATTACGTGATGCACCTTCCGTCGAAAACGATGGATGTCCGAGCGTTGCGTGCATAACAGAAATGTTTTGTTCGTCGTGAGTTGTGGGTATGGGAACGTTCGTGTCCATCGTTGAATATCTCTTTGATAGCATCTTTCATGCCGCTTCTGTGTTCACGGCTTAGAATTCCGAGCAAGGTGTCAATGCCCTTTTTTTTAAAAAAAAAGTCAAGTAGATATGTTCATTTCGTTGTGTAAATTTGTTTTGAAACATCACCAGCCGGTGCAGTGCAGTAAGTACTCGGCTCATGATTCATTCTTCGAGGATTTATACCTCCTTGGGATAACGACCATCGCGGGTCATGGGCGCGACGATGTGCAAATTGGCAAAAAAAAAGTAAAACCTTAGTCGACTCCGTGAAATGCTGTGCGAAACGTATACGCCGGCGCTCATTGCACAAATTAGGTTACAGTCGTATCGGTATCCGGTTTCAGCTCACGATCGCCAATAACTTCGCTCATTCATTCCTTCCTTCCTTCCTTCACGCAAGAAGCAATACGAACGCCTTATATATCTCGCCTCTGCTGTATTGGATTGACGCGGAGCACATAGACAGTAATACCATGGGGCGAAGCAAGAAGATCCCCAAAGGAAGCACACTCAGGAAGACGATTGGAGTGGACGAATTGCGCTGCACGGTTTTCGTTCGATTGACTTGCTGTTGGCAGAAGAAGTGCTTGTTCCAGATCGTACGCAGGTAGAAGAAGAACTCGACGAATTGGTGGATACCGACGATGAAGAAAGAATTTGTAAAACGAAAAGAAGAAGAAGAGAGTCGCTGTACGAAAAAAGAATAAACGAATCAAAAATCGGAAACATGTGCAGTTCTCGTCGCCGCTTTCTGTTTTGTTCCGCCGGTTGAATTGGAAGTCCTACAAGATGATAGCAACGATGAGCTCTCTTTTACAATACAATGGTACCGTTCCTGTTCACCAAATGGAGGATCCGAAAGCTGTCTTTGCGCAAACGTCTCAGGACATTTCGGTTGCTTTACCGGTCGAGTTGGTCGGAACGTCTAGTTTTTCGGTATCGACCCCACACGGAGTGCTTGTAGCATGTCAAATTGCTTACCCGCCGGCATCAAGTGCCGTTCGGGAAGCTGTAGCACGTGCTGTTATACATGATCAGACGTTGGGAATTGGTTTGGTGCAAACGGGAGATTTTGGAGCTTTCAGTTTTACTTGACAGCAGAAGCTTTTCGACTGTGCCATCCTTCCGTTGTGCCAACTCATGTGACTACCAACGCTTGGCGTTCCAAAAAACTGCGCCCTGTGTTAGACTTGCGAATTGTTTTGGAAACGATTTTGCGATCAGTGTGGCTCCTGCGAACGATTCAGCACTACCGCCAACGGCGAAACAAGTGTATTCATTCACCGACAATGTTCAGCTGACCGCAGCTATGCAAAATGAAGCACAAGCTCCTATGAGTATTCCGGGTTTGGTACCTACGCTACGACCTTATCAAGAGCATGCAGTTCGCTGGATGGTGCAACGTGAGAGGGAATGGGTGTTGCGGATGAAGAATGGAAACTAGCTTGGATGGTACTTGGAATGTCAACGTCCGAAGTCAAGTCTCTGGCCGAATGGGACGGAGCAGATGATGTTGTTATTCTGTATTGTCCCTATATGGGATGGTTGGCGCAGTCATTTCAAGAAGCAAGGACAATGTCCGTGTCACCTTTCTCGAACGTACGTGGAGGGATTCTTGCAGAAAGCATGGGACTGGGCAAGACAGTCGAGGTGCTTGCATGCATTCTGGCGAATCCACGTCCTGTAACAGATTGCTCACAACCGCATTCAACTTCTCACGCGAAGCGAAAGCTCATCTTTGACGACGATGCATCTGTAAAATTCGGTGAATCGCTGGCAAAGACGGAGCAAAATGAAGAAAGAGAGCAGGAAGTGATGCAAACAAGAAGAGAAAAGTTGGAATTGTACAAGATATTTCTGAATTCGCGGAAGTGGATGAGTCCGACGGCGACTCCTCAGAAAGCGAAAGGGAAATTTCTCTTAAACTCGCTAGTGAATACATGTCGAGGGAAGATTTGGACGACGCTTTAGTCCAGTTATCCGTCGTTACACCTGATGTATCAAACAAGATCAGAATTGAGGAGGAGAGATGGCTAGATGATGATACCGTCGGCTCATGCATATGTTCGCAGTTGATTTGTTTTTCTAACTCGCATAACACTCTCGAAGACCCAGCCGATCGTCGTATGCAGAACCTGTGGGGGCCTATGCATTTATTGTGCGCTTCATTTGACACGGCATACGATATGAGACGACAAACAAAGGCTCTACTGCTCAAACAACGCTACACTAACCTAACGATCGATGCTGGCTTGTGCGATGAAAATTGCTGTCCATGTTGTGTATTTTCTACAAAACAAAATTCAAGAGCGCGGCAACGTTGATAGTGACCCCTGCAGCGATTTTGAATCAATGGACCCGTGAGATCAAAAGGCACGCTTTGAAGGCAGATAAGAGGGATTTGAACGTCCTAATATACGAAGGAATCAATAGACTATCAAAGATGCAGGGTGGAAGGAAGACCGATGCTTCCATCAAATTACTTCACCCCAAACGCTTGCGAGTGCGGACATTGTTCTAATGACTTTTGATGCGCTGATGGGTGATCTGGGGCACTCCGATGACAACAAATTCATTGCCTCTGGTGAGGACGAATCCACTTTGTCCACTCGATGCAATCTTCGTCAAAGAAAACGCTACAGGGTGGTTCCATCACCTCTGCAATCTATAGAATGGTGGAGAATATGTCTGGACGAAGCGCAGAGAATGGAGACTCCTACAGCAGCTTCTGCTCGAATGGCTTTGAAATTGGAAGCAACAAACCGATGGTGTGTTTCCGGAACGCCTATCGGTCGCGGGAAGTTGGAAGATTTATTTGGTTTGCTTCTGTTTCTGCGAGTGGAACCATTTTGTCAACAAGCATGGTTCAAAAAGTGCTTTGGTCCGTCTTCACCGCAATGGAACATAGGCAATAGAATAGCACATCTTCTGCGTCATGTGTTTTGGCGCTGTACGAAAGTCTTGGATATTGTTCGAGAGCAGATGGGCGTGCCGGAACAGGCCGAAGCCAAAGTTGTTTTACAGTTCTCGTCAATTGAGAAGCACTTTTACGAGCGCCAGCTTGAAGAGACCTTCGCCACGATTGAAGATGTTACTGAGCGAGCCAAATCTGGAAAGAAGAAGAAAGCAGCGCAGCTTCAGTTACTAGCGGAGCATCTTCACAAACTCCGCGCTGCCTGCTGCCATCCTCAGGTAGGATCGAGTGGTCTTGGATACAGTACAAAGCGTAAATGGGCTACTTCGTCAAGTCAAGAAGGTGAAAAGGGCTCGCGTCACGTGTCATGACTATGAGCCAAATATTGGATCGCTTTATCGATGACGCGCGACAGAAATGCGAGGAATCCCAGCGACTTGTTATACTCCATACAAACGGGATGGGAGCCTTAGCAAGGCTAAAGGTGGAAGCCAAAACGCGAGGGATAGAGGTAAAGGAGAGCGACGCCGACTTTTGCGCGAAAGCTGCAGGCTTTATCAGGAGTCGCTTGACATGGGAGAAACAAATGCGCATCCCACATTGACTACAAGTGAGGCACTTCTTTCGGGATGCATTGGCTTTCGCGAGCCACAACGCATATTGAAGAATGGTAGTTTTGTCGCTGATTGGGAGTTTTCCACGCATCCGGACGAGGTGTGGACAAAGTTGATTTTAGTGGAACTCGGAAGATTACACAGATGAAGGCTCGCCCTATAGTGGACATTCCGCAAGCAATTAGGAGCGAGCGAAACCGGGATTTTGTGTTTCGATGTTTGCGCCCCAAAGAAATTGTGCTACAGGTATCGAGTGCTGCTGTTGGTGGCGAGTTTGTCGACGTTGCATCGTTGATCTTGCCATTTACAACAAATTCAGAGGAAACAAACTGGGAAGCTGTTGGCGGGTTTCGAACAAACAAATCTAAATCCTGGAGAGTATTGATACGCAGCTTCTACGAGTACACGGACGGATTTGTGTCCACTCATTCAGTGGAAGCAAGCGCCTATGGGGTCTATGTCGGTCTCGAAGTGGAACTTTTGAAGCCGATATTGCCAACGACCCTTTGCAACGACTCCACTGCTTACACAATGCATCCGCTTCCCTTCAAATGCTGTTGAATTTGAACGATAGTGAAATTCGGTTGAAAACATTCAGGAAAGAATGAAGAAAATGAGAGCGGAAGAGGAGAAAATTGAGTCACTTTACGTGGACGTGCTAAGATCGGTACATATGGAGTGCCATCGCAAGCTGAGCGAAGAATATAAAGAAAGGGAAAAGCTTGAAGTTGAACTTCGCATGATGAATCCTTCGGCACGGACGAAGTTTATCAAAGACTGCTGGGACGATAACTGGTGGGATGAGTTTTTGGTTCTGCTACGTCTTCACGGAAGTGAGCACGAGCAGAAAGCGTTCTGCGAGAAAGTTGTCCAGGATATGGATGGATACATTCGCAGCACGGGTGATTCCACAAATATTGATGGGATTATTTCTTTTCCTGAGTTTAGTGATATAAGTGGTCTTCGAGTAGCATTAAACAGTCGAATCGAACGAATTCGAGATGGTATCGGGGAAAATCTAGCAGGACGAGTCGAAGAGCGCAGGAGACACTATTCGAAGAGAACTCGCAAAATGTTTTGACAAACAAAGTGCTGCGATTTCGATGCCCTGCTGGAGGACATAGTAGATGCATGCAGGCAATCATTGGCCTATCGGTTTGCCCTGGTGAAGACGAGCGCTTCGTGAACAGTCACTGTAGAGTGTGCAAGGCGGATTGGGCGCAGACAGGTCCAAAGTGTCAACATTGCAAGATTGGAGAAGACCTTGAAGAACTGGCACCCGACCGAGTTACTTTATTGTTGATGACATCTGTACATGCCATGCTCAAAGGTCCTTTCGGAGTATCATTTCTCAAGAAAGCTGCTGTCTCTGACACTGGAATCAACGAGCGCGCTCGGTTGTTTTGGGAGGTCATGGAAGCGGAGAGAAGCGAACGTGCAGCCGCTTGGCGTATGTGGAGAACCCACTTAGATCTGCTGAACGATTTAGATGAGCTAGGACAATGCAAAAGCTCCATGCGTCTACTATACGAT
>BROJ01000125.1:0-52159 GCA_026008555.1 Fistulifera pelliculosa | reverse complement strand
GGATCGAAGCCGTAAACGCGAAAATGTCCATCCCGTTGCTCTCGGTTTGTCTGGCCACCTTGATGGCCTTATTTCGTGACAGCGAACTGTCACACAAAGTCTCGCAAGATAACTTGACTGTACTGATAAGGCAAACAGGGGCGGCCCTTCTTGACAATAGACTCGGTACTTCTTCAGTTTTGGATGAGGCAACGGCATCGCAGATGGTTCGCGCTTTGAATAAGGTACGTTTCTTTTGTCCGTTCGCCCATTGTTTGAGTGTAACTTAACATCTCATACTTCCATCATGGTATATTCCAGCTGGCTGTCCAAGCAGCTACTGGAGCAGTGCGGCAATATTCGTTCATGGCTCTACTTGCACTGCAACAACAGCTCTCTAGCGAGGAGGGTGATAACCCATTCAGTAACCGCTTATCGCGGGTGATTTTGAAACTTTTCATACGAGTTGTGAAGGCCGAAGAAGGAGACGACGTTCCTACAGTCCATCTCGAATTGATATGGAAGCTTTAATATGCGCACTCGAAGATGGATTAGAGACGATCTCGGACGTTGGAATCGGTTCGGTCAATCCTGAGATCAAAACGGCGTACACAGAGATGGCTCACCATTTGGTGCAGTCAATCTATAATATCCACAAAGGCTCGTCAACCCTTCTCGAGTACCTGGACGCGCTGGAGATCGATCCAAACTCATCAGCTGTTTGGAGAATTGCTCAGCTTGCTGAAAGTCAGTCGCATTCATCAAGAACCGAGGGCAGCGAGCCTCAACGAGTTTCCCGGAACGTAGCTACACTTGTCTCTGCACTGGGAAATGCGCCAGAGGGTCCAGAGCGCGAGGTTGCTTTGAATGCCTTACTAGAGTTCAAGTCTACGTACGGGGACGACGAATTGAACGCACATCTTAAGCAAGTCTCCTCTGCTTTCCGTTCTTTCATTGAGGATCAACTTCGTGAACGAACCAGTCCTCTAAGCATTCAGATCATGAAGCGAACAGCGGTAATATGTCTGATCGATTACGGAGCTTGAGGTCGCGACTACAAGCCACTGAGCTTGTTTTGCAAATGACCGTAGATGACTCGCAGTTAAGCCCAGAAAAGTTTTCTTCTCACGAAGTTTTTGAGGAAAGTCATTCAGACTTTCCAGGAGAAATTCCCAGTTCCTTGCAACGATTCTCAAAGCTAATGCAACCGTCTCCGTCAAGGGTGGCTTTGGCAGGAACGACAACGTCTTCATCGCTACAGGAACGCCTAGCGATGGCACAAGATAATCGGAAAGGGCATCACTCCCGGGAGCTCTTTCATCGTCATCTGTGGGAACGTCGATGGGAAGAGCTGCTGCCCTCCGCGCACGGCTCGAGGCAGTGAAGAACAAGGGAAAATCGACGTATTAGTAATAAAAATATTTGTAAGGACGTGATAATGACAGCAACGCTAGCAGAGAAGATAAAAGCTACGGAAAGTGTATTATTCGTTGCATCATTGCAACTATGGCAGCGTAGTCGTATCAATCTACCAAGGAATTTTCCGTTATCCATCCATAGCAACAGAAATTGAGGACTCAGCAAATGCCAGGTACTGTTTCTGTTACTGTGTAGAAACTACTCAAGGGAAACTAATACCACTCTCTGCATTGTTTTGTATACTCGCAGAAGAACGGAAATGTGATTATAAAGGAAATCCATGATCTGTGCCACGAGCCAGACACCGCACGCCGTACAAACGTCAAATCCGAAAAGAATCCGGATCCGCGGCGACGCCTTCGGTCTTCGGTTCCTGAGACAAAACAGCCAGTGTCAATAACAAGGCAACAGTTCGAAGCGTTGAACAGATACAAAGCAGCGTAAAGATCACAGCTTATCATTTCTTTTCGCAGAGAACATTTATCTTGGAGATAGAGACCCGTTTAATTTTAAATCTGTAGCCGCAGGATCCGCTGTCATTCAACTGATCGTTCGCTCTGGAAGGATACGCCGCGTAGGATACGTACCGCATCTACTACTTGATACAGACCCTCGTTCCACTCTCACGCGAAACGGTTATACATAGGTTGAATTGCCTTCCTATTCTTCAGACAGAAAGAAATAACTTGTTTCTTTCTTACATGTCCGCCACAATATCGGCATCATTTACTTTAGATACAATGGCTGAACCATCTGCAGCTGTTGCTTCAGCAGCAGACGACAGCAAGAGTTCATTGACCGAACAGAACATTTCTTACTCTGCTCAACGAATCATTGGCAATGGTTCATTCGGCGTCGTGTTCGAAGCGAAAGTAGTAGAGACAGGCAAGATTGTCGCTATCAAGAAAGTGCTGCAAGACAAGAGATTTAAAACCGAGAGCTTCAGATTATGCGGCAGCTTGTGAAAGATCCTCATCCCAATATTGTCGCTCTGGAGCATTGCTTTTACTCACAGGTAAGTTTTTTTCATCCGTCTTGATGTATATGTCTTGCATGCGTCTCACGTTTTCCTTTACCTCGATACCCAGGAGAGAAAGCAGACGAACTATATTTGAACCTGGTGCTTGAATTTGTTCCTGAAACTGTTTACAGTATCAACAGGCGGCACCAAAGCACTCGACGCAGCTGCCACTGCTATATGTCAAGTTGTATTTATACCAACTGGGCCGAGCGCTAGCTCATATCCACAGCCTCGGAATATGCCATAGAGATATTAAGCCTCAAAACCTGTTGGTGAACCCCGTGACCCAACAACTCAAGCTTTGCGATTTCGGCAGCGCAAAGACCTTGGTCAAAGGCGAGCCAAACGTGAGTTATATCTGTTCGCGCTATTACAGAGCACCAGAGCTGATTTTGGATCTACGGATTATACAACCGCGATAGATATTTGGTCAGAAGGTTGCGTAGGAGCAGAGTTGCTTCTTGGACAGCCCTCTTCCCGGGAGACTCTGGAGTGGATCAACTAGTAGAAATAATCAAAGTTCTCGGAACACCCACGAAGGATGAAATTCGTAGCATGAATTCAAGCTACATGGAATTCAAGTTTCCGCAGATCAAATCATGCAATTGGAAGAAAATTTTCCGAAACAAGACACCTGAAGATGCAATGGATTTCATATCGAAGACCTTGGCGTACACTCCTACGAGCCGAATAAAGCCTCTCGAAGGTTGTACCCATATATTTTCGACGAATTACGCCAGGAATCGACGCAACTTCCAGGCGGGGCACCTCTTCCCCATTGTTTGACTTTACAGCCTTCGAGCTTTCTCAACCGGCCGATCTGATCGACAGACTAACACCGCCCCATATCAAATTAAAGCAAGAGACCGACGGAAACGATGAAAGCGACGACAACAAAAGAAGCCGAGTATATCATAGTCGGATATGCTTCTCGCATGGAAAAGCGGAAAATGCATGGATCCAACAGTATCGGCGGCCCGCCAGAATGCGCTTGGCGCAGCGGGTTTGGGCGACCTTAGAACTGACCTAGGCTCACCAATTCTCTGTGTGCATTTATTCTCGCCACAAGGGTCATATAGATGCCAGAGATATTTCAACGATTTGGTCTCCCTTCGTCCATTGTGAAGAAATCGCCATAAAGTGCACGCATTGTTGTCTAAATTCCAAATTAAAATATACGAAATCTCATCTATAAACTTCAAAGAAATAATCAAGCATAGGTATCTACTCTTGCCATTCCATTTTCAAAATAGGAAAAGGAGATCGCCTCGCCCTATCGATATGCTCCGGATGAAAGGTCGACAACTTCACATTTGCATCTGGCAGGTGCGCTACAATCTTTTCAAATTCCTTGGCGAACTTTTCAAAGATGTAGCAGCCGCCGTCAAGAAGCGCGGCATCACGAGATAGTGCTCCGTAGATACAGCACCCGGTTCTGCCATCATGGCAAGATTGATCGCAACGAATTCATAGGCTGCATCAACGTCACCCGTATCCGATTCGGTAAAAGCGGCAGTCTCACTGACCGAAGGATCATTCCGTGAGATCCACTCTTGCGACAGCACGAATGGATTCTTGACCGAAATAAATTGCTGCTCAATACTTTCGCCGATTGCTTGATAAAACGCATCCTCTTCTTGCTCCGGCGAAAGTTCGTTCGACGGGTGAGACATGTGAGCTGACTTGCCAAAAAGTGCTTCCAGCTTTTGAATGTCTTTGGCCGTGACACTACTCTCTTCCTGCGATTGCGTCGATGAAGACGGAGGCGAACGGGAGAAATCGGGAGGAGGAGTCGAGCGCACCTCAATGACAATGGTTGGATAGGGCGAACGACGAGCCAACTGGCGCTTCTCCATGTACTCCTTGTAGTTCAAATCCACTTCCTCGTTTTCTTCTTCCTTCATTTGCTTTAATTCTTGTTTCGATGACAATTGGCCGTATTTCGGATGAAGATGGGCGCAATTCACCGAGACGCTCCACTCACGAGGCTCATCTTCATCATCCGTATCGTCTTGCATCAAACGGTCCTCGTTCTTGTCAAGCGC
This sequence comes from Fistulifera pelliculosa, assembly GCA_026008555.1. Classification (NCBI taxonomy): domain Eukaryota; phylum Bacillariophyta; class Bacillariophyceae; order Naviculales; family Stauroneidaceae; genus Fistulifera; species Fistulifera pelliculosa. The sequence continues at coordinate 47,695 of BROJ01000125.1, read as the reverse complement.
ATCGTCTGTAATGTAATCGCGAGCATTGCGTCGAGCTTGATTGATGGACTCGATAAATGCGTCAAAGAGGGAAACGACCCGGAGAACGCAGTGTTGGACGGAATCACCATGACTTCCGTCTTGCGCAGAGTATGAGGACGATACGATTTTCTATCACTCAGTCGTCGTTCCTCTTCCTCTTCTCCATGTTTTTCACCCAACAAACGGGCTTCTTTGAGACGACGAAAGATCCCCGAAAGGATGAGAGCACCGCCAGCCTGGCTTTCGCAAATATAATTGACTTCCTTTCGTGTGTAGGGATTCCCTTGCGCGTCGGAGAGTGTTTTCGATATCCATTCTTCCGTGCGAGTGAGGACGCTCCAAGCATTGAGAGGTTGATCGGGAGAAGCATCGTACATGGTCATTCCTGACCCCTTCTTACTTGTTACGACGCTTGGATGATTCTGCGTTCCCATAAAATTAGACCGCATAGAAGGCGTCCACGACAAGGCGCATGGCGCTAACACGACGATGGCGATATGAGATATGAAGGACTTCATCTCTCAAATTGTTTCGGATGTAAATGATTCAGAAAAGGAGGTTTCTTAGGGATCACACCTGCAAGAGAACGACAATGCGATGACTGTTCTTTGAAATTGGGCATTGGTCGACGGATCGGTGTCAAAGAACTTTCGATTGGAGGATCCCCTTCATTTTCTTTCTTCTTTTTCTTCTTCCCACTATTTTTTGCAGCAGCCGTAGCAGTAAGTTTACTAGGTAGCCTTGCGTAGAAATGCCTGGTACAATATCATCCGCGAACTCGGTGAGTCATGAACGAGAATTCTTTCCGAAAATTCTCGCTTCATCCATACGCGCTACGACATACGGTCTATCCGTCTGCCGTCCGAGGCATCGCCGCCATCCGCTCGAAACCAAAAAAAAACTTAATCGTTTTTGTTCCATCTCGCATTTCATTCCATTTATTTTTAGAGAACAAATGATCGTGGGATATCATGAATGGCGTGGATAATGGAAACAAGAAACAGCAAAAGAAGCTTCTTATTGAGGTAGCCGACGCGTCCGACGGTCCCCTGGTCAGTTCATTTCCTGGAGGTTTACCTTCGTCGGAAACAAAATTTGTGTGGAAGAAACACAATCAACGTCACACTTTAGTAGGGAAAGACCAATCGTGTCGTTATTATGGTCAGGAGAACCGAATCGTTCACAACTAGTCATTGCCTTGTACGACAAGCGAAATCACACGTTGACGTGTCACTTGGCCGCCGGCGGTGGACAAGTCTATGCTTTACAACAACAAGTGATCAACTATCAATCCAACATGACATCCGATCCAACATCGAGCGTCTTTCAAGAATTCGGAAGTTCCAAAAGAAACGCGCCTTGCAGTCCCAGCAGGCAAATCGAATCCATTCGGACCAAATTTTGGGTAAATCGGGCACGCTCACGAAAATTGTGGTGGAAAGTGAGAATCTGACAGAGAGCAACCGAAAAGCAATCCAGGACCAGAAAGAGCGAAACCAAAGTACAGATACCAACCCGGCTGTACCTGGTGTTAGTTTGGCGGTACAGGAAGCAACAAAGGCCTGGAGAAACACTTTTCTTCCCAATCATTCAAACCCAAATGCGGACACGCCGACCAAAGTCTATACACCAGAAAATATGGCTGGACCGGAAGCTTGGTCTCAAGTTATCCGTGTCGTGGATGCATGTTTTCACGAGGAAGACCCTACGACGGCTTTACAAAGTCAAAGACGTCTGACCTGTGGCAACCCCGTCACTGAGGGCCCTGTTGCTCAACAGCAAGCCTCAAAAGGGAGTGTATCGTGCCTTGTGTTTACTACATACATGGACTCGGTTGTACGAAGACAATCATCGGAAGCGTTTTGTGAGTCCATCGTCAGCGAATGCGATGGTGCAGTCGTTCTGGCAGAATTTTGGAACTTCGATGATGTCCACTACGGATCAAAAGGAAGGCTATTGCATGTCCAAGGCAAATCAGGATCGCTGCAAGCTTCACCTGCTGCTGTTGTTCCTCTGGATCGAGGGTTGTTCGACATCCAAGTTGCCGGCGTATTGCGCTGAGATGAAGTGGCCATGGGCGCAAATGGTCAATTTGTTGCAAGAAGCTGGTTGTACGATACAAAAGGACAAAGTTTCCTTGAAAACGCCTGTTGAATACCCACAGTCAATTGGTAAACGTAAAAGGAAATAGATATAAAGTATAAAACAAAAAAGCGCTTAAAAGAGTTACAATGAGTTTAAACCCGTTCGCCGGGAGATCGGCTTCCTCCAGCAATGTAGCCATATTCGTCCTTCTTGGGGCTGTGAGGATTCCCTTCGTTGCCCGAACTATTCGGAATCGCAGATTCGTTCACTCCTTGAGGAGGGTAATGACGAACAGCAGGCGGCCCATAATGGTGGTAGTAAGGATGGGGTGCGTACCCACCGTACATCATGTGAGGAGGATGCGATGCTCGATTACTATCGCCGCCTTCTTGGTGTGGGGTGCCACCGGGATGGGAAGGCGGTGCCGGGGATAATATCCTCCATATGCTGGCGGCTGATAGCCATGATGTTGTGCCCCATGTGGAGGAGGTACAGGAGGATAGGGAGCAGGAGGCCAAAGCGCTGCCGGAGGCGGTGCTGGTGGTTGCTGTTGAAGTGGCATAGAACCCATTTGTTGCATCATTTGCACTTGCGCGACTGCTGCCTGAATCAGTTTCTGAAGGTAAAGCGGGTGGGGTGAGAAGACGAAACATAAATACAAGAAGAGCGAACTAGACGCACAACGAATGCACGTACATCTTTCCCGTGTTGAACAAATTTGCGCTGAATGGTAGAGTACCAATGATTTTTAACATCATTGTCGGATCTTCCTGGTAACTGCTTCGATATGTTCGCCCAACGGTTGCCGTGGTGTTCATGCATAGCAATGAGAATAGCTTCTTCGTCATCCGTCCACTCGCCTTTCTTCAGCTGAGGATCGAGATGATTGACAAATCGCTCTCGGCACTGTTTCCTTGTCTACCCGGAAGATGCTGTGCAATCTTGGCCCATTTGCGACCGTATCGTTTCCGCATGTCGTGCAATATTGCATCTTCTTCCGGAGTCCAAGATCCCTTGCCTTTAATAACAGGAGGATTCGTCATATTCTGCCAAGCAGTCAAGCAATCAATTGCAGTGTATTTGGGAAAATTGTCAGCCACCTCGTTCCATCGCGGCGCAGTATTCTTGTATTGCTCCACCAGCTTTCGAAGCAGCTCTAGCTCCTCAGGTTCCCAGTTTCCTTCCATGTCCTCACTTTCGTCTTTACCATCTTCTCCCCGAACTTTCATCATCGTCATTGTCATCATTCCCGAGTCGCTTTGCTTACTAAAATCACTTTGTTTCATTTTCTTTTCCGACCTTTCGTCACGCTCTTCTTCTACGGATGATCCTTTCCCCTCGACGAGATTAACTCCATGTGCCTTTTCAAACACTGCACAGCTGTTTTGCCAGGGACCATTTCCGAAATAGTATCCCAGTCTTCCTCCCCTTCTTCACCATTGTTGTTTTTTGTGCTCTTGCTTGACTGCTGCTAGCAGCTTTTCGTCTTCCGCCTCGGTCCAGTTTGCGCCTGCCGAACGTTTTCTTTTCTTTGCTTGTTGCGGCGACGGAAGTGACATTTTAACACCAACACGGTTCAGTAACTGCATACACGATGTTAAATCAACTGTAATTTGAAAAAAGAGCACTTGAATGAGATAAGATGCCAATGATGCCGAAGAGGAGAAACCCTACTGGTACCGTCATCGTTTCTACTACTCACATCGAGATAAGTCCGTGTCAACAAGTCGTTCCGCGAGTTTATTCGTATCACACTGCGGGCAAGACATGGTAAAGATTGTTAGAAGAATGCAACGGTAAGCAAAGATTCCGATGAACGACAAACAATGACTTTACCAACCTTCGACTTGGGAATGACAAACGGCTCTTTATTTTGTGAGGATCGCTATCACCGGATCGAAACGTCAAACGTTAATGAAGAGATGCCATGCCGGGTTGCTGCTTCGACGGGTTGGGACTTTACGGTTGAGCGTCGGTTACGCTGCAGCTGGCCAGCAATTCGAACTCGCAGATTTAGGTAGCAAAGTGTACCGAGCATTCGTGAGAATAGAATTACCTAGAGATCTTGCGAAATAATTAGCATCCCGTTAACGGTCGCATCGATTTCATAGTCAACTGGCGTCATAGTCAAGTGTACTACTCGACTGTAGGCTGCGTCATCGATGTGGTTGACGGTTGACGGGCAAAAGGTGATACTACTCATGACTCGGATTTCTTGACTCACGTATTCTTTCGTCAAAACAACCTCCTGATGTTCATTAGGGATGAAGCTTTTCGTGTACCTTCTCTCACCTTCGTCAAAACAAGACGCACAATGGCGGCTGTCGCGTCTTGTGTTTTATTTCGAGCCGACAATTGATTGATTGATTATTATTCATTCATTCATTCATTCGTATTATTTATTGCGCGCTTTAAGGAACAGTAAACCTCTATCAATAATTTGCAAACGAAAGAAGCAATGGTGGAGTATATGAAAACAGACGCGCCCGCAGGAGGCAGTATTATGGGCAAGTATTATGCATCCAAAATAACCGAATTGCGAGAGGTAAGTCGTAATTGCTGTGTTTGTTCATAAGAAAATCAAGAGTACATTTCGATTCCTTACATCTATTCTTTGTTTATTTGTGACTTTCGAAAGACCGTTCAAGTGCGCCAAGCAGATCTACAGCGCCTCAAAGCACGTCGAAATGAATTGAACGCAGCTGTGCGAATGCTACGAGAGGAATTGTATCATTTGCAAGAACCGGGATCGTACGTGGGTGAAGTCGTGAAACCCATGGGTCAAAATAAAGTTCTTGTCAAGATTAATCCAGAGGAAAGTATGTTGTGGATCTTGATGTGGACAAAATTGATATTAAAGATTGCAAGCCGAATACGCGTGTCGCTCTCCGCAACGACAGCTATACGTTACACAAGATTTTGCCGACCAAAGTGGATCCGCTGGTTTCTCTCATGAAAGTAGAGGCGGTGCCGGATTCGACGTACGATATGATTGGTGGTCTAGAGAAGCAAGTGTTGGAAATCAAAGAAGTCATTGAATTGCCCATCAAACATCCGGAATTATTTCAGAGTCTGGGAGTCGCTCAACCCAAGGGAGTTTTGTTGTACGGTCCGCCAGGAACTGGAAAGACGCTTCTGGCGCGAGCTGTGGCGCATCATACCGATTGTACGTTTATTCGAGTCAGCGGTGCCGAACTGGTGCAAAAATACATTGGTGAAGGTTCTCGAATGGTCCGTGAACTTTTCGTCATGGCGCGTGAAGCTGCTCCCAGTATTATTTTCATGGATGAAATCGACTCGATTGGTCAAGCCCGCGGTGGAGGCGGAGGAGGTGGCGGAGATTCCGAAGTCCAACGTACGATGCTTGAATTGCTCAATCAGTTGGATGGTTTCGAACCGGCGCAAAACATCAAAGTCGTCATGGCCACAAACCGTATTGATATTCTTGACCCTGCCTTGTTGCGACCGGGTCGCATTGACCGCAAAATTGAATTCCCTCACCCGAATGCAGAAAATCGCCACGCCATTCTAAAGATTCATTCAAGGAAAATGAACTTGTTGCGTCATTTGGATTTGTATGGTATTGCCGAGAAAATGTCAAATGCGAGCGGAGCTGAATGTAAAGCTGTCTGTACAGAGGCTGGTATGTTTGCTCTGCGTGAGCGCCGAGTGCACGTTACTCAGGAAGACTTTGAAATGGCTGTCAGTAAGGTCATGAAGAAGGACTCGGACTCGAACGTTTCGATACAAAGACTGTGGAAGTAGTGCGCGTTATTATGAAATTAACGAGAAGTATTGTCTCAAAATATTGAAGTGGCAGCGTTGGAAGCTCATCGTCCTCGTGTTTACTGTATCAACTGGTGTTTCGAAGAGTTTTGATACGATTTACCAGATAGTCGTCCATTTGGGTAGGTTCCACAAAGGGAGTATTATGCTCTTTAACCACTCTAGATTCCGCGTAGTTTCGTACATTGAGAACTATTTTGCAGATAGTTGACCCTTGTTTGGAACAAAGCGGCCCTGATAGGGTAAGAACACGATATCCTCATCCCTTTCCCTACCCTTTTGATTGAAAAGGATTTGGAACGCGGTAAATCTGATGCATCTCTACCCTTTTGACAGAGTATGAATAGGGTAACTCTTCAGTATGGTTCATCTAGGTTGCGATTTTGACCCTCGACCTCGACCCTACGAAATTCTCTCGTTCAAAATTATTGAGTGCCGGATGTCGCCCAATAGGTGCGGATGGCGATGCCAACGGAGCATAAATAATGCTGAAAGTTGTCGGACCGTTATCGCGTAAGTTTGCTCTTCGCTTTGCGTTTGTTGTTTGTTTTGTTTTTCGCCAGTTTGATTGCAATTGATGAACCTACAAATCACATAAGCATAATAACCTCGAGAGCACGTCCTGAGAGCACAAACGCTATCAATCTTCAGCAGACAGGGGATTAACTGGCTGGCAAAGTTTCGTCACGTATTGTTGCCAAGACGAAATCATGCCGCACGTCGAGCTACCACAGGCAGAGTTCAAGGTAGGTTGCTGACTACCGGCGTGCGTTTCTGTGTCATGGTCTTTTGGCTATTTGTCTGACTAAAAGACGGTGCTTTCAGGTCGTCTTATTGGGTGATACAAACACTGGCAAGACGTCATTAGTTCTACGATTCGTTGAAGGAAGTTACCGTCAAATTGGAAGTGAAGCAACGATCGGGGCCCACTTTTGACAAAGCGAGTCACGGTACAGCAGGTACTTCCATGCAAGCTTTACTATGGGATACAGCAGGGCAGCACCAGTTCTCGAAACTTGCAAAGACCTATTATCAGCAGGCGGCCGCGGCGGTTTTGACGTACGATGTGAGCCAACCACAATCGTTACATCGGTTAAGAGTGTGGTTGGATGAAGTGCAGCAAAATACCCAGGGTCGGAAAATCGTTATAGCAATCGCGGCTTGTAAGTGCGACTTGGACGATTCATTACACGCTCCTGGATTGAAAGAAGAGGCAGAAAAGCTCGCACAATCGGTCGATGCCATTCATATTGTTACGTCCGCTAGAACGAGCGAAGGAGTTCATGAACTGTTTCAAAATGTTTCAGAAAATGTTTGGAAATGTCACCAAGAAACATGTGTGAGCGGAGGCTTGCCAATACCAGTGCACGAGGAGGAGGACCCATGATGATGACACGAAAGAAGCACGCGCGGAGTACTTCGCCACCTTCACGATGTACCTCGCCCCGTCACGGTCAACTTCACCTCCACCGAACATTTCTAGGGGACCGCCTACACAGGAAGATTCAAAACTGTCGAAAATTGTGCCCTGGAAAATAGTAATGACGATGTGCGACTCCATCGTCAACCTTCGAAGAAGCGTCACGAGAATAATATCATGTGCACAGGAACGATATTTAGCTGTACAGATGATCCAAGGCAGGAATGTGTGATACTTTAGTCGAATTTGCGAGTACTGGCAATCGATCTTACAGTGAAGCAGGAACGGGTGATGGGCCCCGTGATGGGCCTCTTTCCTCCTGAGCAAAGTTTCCGCAACAAGTAAACCTTCGGTTTTCGGCTCTACTTGATGTGAGCAGGCAACGGGCTAAACCGGATTTCTAGACGTGTATCAAATACGATCACCTTTTGGATATCCTGTCAAGCAATACTCACTTGAAACAATGAATGAAACGGGACAGGATAGGAAAGTGGAAGCACTTGTCGGTGTTTGGTTTCCTCCGATTTGTACAGATCCTAAAATTTTCAACAGCGGTTGTCGACCTTTCTCCAATCCACTAGACTGGACTCTGTTCATCACCATCACATTGCCGTAGTCTAGTCTAATTTTAATTTTACTCCTTGTCTTCGCTTCAGACTACCGGTACCGGTAGTCTAGCTCTAGTACATCGACTGCGCCGAAGACCGAAGACAACGTTGGAAATTCCTGGCAGACATTTTCGGCGTTTCAAGAATTTGTCCACACAGTAATGAAGATACAAGCGCCCTTTTTTCCTCTTCATCGGAAAGTGAGTCAAGTGGTGCTAAGACATATAAGGGTCATTGTGACCTGATTTTCGTGCAAATAAATAATGACCGAATTGCCAAAAAAAGAATGGGCAAAATGGGCCCGACCTGAGCGAGAGATGCAAAAGAGACGAGTCTTCCCTCATCTTCTCATCGGAAAACAGAAGAGGAAGACCATCGTTGCTCATCCAAGCGAAGATCGACAGCTTCTGCATAACAGCGTCGAAAGAACGACCGAGTCACGTGATGATTGATGATATATTCCTCTTCCATACCGCGTTCTGGAGGAAATCGTTGCCGAGAACGACACGGTTTCAACTTTAGAATGTGAAGACATTAACGTTTCATGGTAAGGTATTTCGTCGTTCATGAAAGTCAACTTGCGTATTGATTTGATTCTTACCTCCATTTAACTTTCAGGCAACCGATATACTTTGCTCTGTTCTTGACCATTATTCAATCAGCCATATTTCTCTCAATTTTCGAATGGGGCGAAGGAACAAGTATGTCGAATCGGTGTACGACAAACGAAGATCAAAGTACCCCACCCGGACACCAGCTCCACTCATGAAACAAAGGGGCTTTCGGATACGACTGTTTCAGTTTGAGTGGTGGAGAATTCATATCACCGATGAGGATTACCAGAAGCAGAGCTGGGACGAATTCAGACGGTTAAAGATGGAAGCCGAAGCAAAGGACTGGAATGCATCAAGGCAGGGATTGGCTGGGGAAGAATGTGATCCGTTCATTACTGCCGCAGAGAACCAGTGTTATCGCGAATCGCCTTTCTTTTCCATGTTAAACGATCTAGAGTCTCAGAAATTCGGTTATGGGGATGCTCCGCCGACAAGGCACGACAACGACTATTCGGACCACAACGCTGACGCCGTCGGCAATAGTTATGACTATGACTACGACTATGGCTATGATAATCAAAGTGAAGGTAGCTCACAAGCGTCAAGTAGCGAGCCAGCGAGATCGGATACATCCCACAAAAGCTATGAAAACGAACTGGGTTACGGATCGGAACAGGACTCACAAACAGGTCGACAAAACAATACACAGCTAACAGAGACCTCGTCAGGGTCAACCGGAACAGATTATGACGACGACGATTGTGAAATGGCATTACGAACGGATATGACTACGGCGACAACTGGAAACAGAAAGATTCACCCGGATTGTTATTTGAAGCACCCCACAGCTACGATATTGACGTTTCGCAGTCAAGTGCCCAGCAAGCCGTCGAGTTATCTAATGATCCGGTCAATCGAATGTATAGCGGAACTGATGAATTACCAATCTACTCATCCCACGAAGAATCATCCACAGTGACAGGATATGATTCACAAGTGGAAAGTGGGAACATTATAGAAAGAGCTCCCCTTCGTTGGATGATATTCTTGGAAATATCAAGCCAGCAACTTATCGAACACCACAAGCACTTGATCCACCAATAAGCACTTCAACTTCTACCAAAGAGAATGTCGATGACGTTGTCATGCCACCGCCAAAGTCTGCCCAGAGCAAAGTGAATGGGAGGGTTCCAGCCCGGAAACGAACTTTGAGCCAGGAAGAGAAAATCGCGGAACAAATAAGACTAGCCGAAGAAATTCGCCGCGTGGATGAAAAGCTGGAAAAGCTAAGGAAGAATAAGAGAGAAAGGGAGGAGGCGGAGGCAAAGCAACGACAAATGACTGACATAGTAACTTCTGTTCTAAGCGTTGCTCCAGGGTTACAGCTATCAAGTCGCGAGCCCGAAGAAGCAATTGAGAACGCGAAACCAATAAGTGATAACGATTCAAATGCTGAAATGGTAGAGATCGTAAGGGAGGGCGGTATTATCAATGCGGACGTGTTGGATGGTGTGATTAACGCAGCAAGGAGCAAACCAGAAGAAGATTCGAATGAGCTCTCGACACACGAGGGCAACGGTGAACAGGAAGCGGTCATGTTACAGAGCGAAGACGATACGAACAGAGATTTCTCTGAAAGCAGTGTCTGCAAGCCTGTTGACACTGGCATCCAGTCCAGTCTTCAAGACAAACGATGGTCCTCTATTATTTATGATTTTGGTACAGAAGCTGCTTTGGCGGATCGAGATAGAAATGAAACCGAGAATTCAAATGAAAACGCCGAGATCAATTATGGATACGAAACAACAGATATCAATGCTGATGAAGTAAACTATGGATACGAAATCGAAAAGGGCACCTCTAACTCGGAAGATGAATTTGGATACGGATACGTCCCTGACCATGGCACTAATGATGATTCCTATGGTTATGACATCGAAAATGGCAGCGGGCAGCTTCAGGTATCTTTGGTGCCAATGAAGGCATGCGAGCAGACGTCTAATCTCAGTCGAATACGACGACACACCGCTTCTTCTTCTTCTGAATTTAGTAATGCAGACCCCGGGAGCTCATGCCCATTCTCAATCACGCCACGGACGTGCCCGAGGGCGACCGTACTCAAAAGCGATATGGGAAGTGACCCCGTGACCAATAGACGCTCTTCAGGCCAGTATGCTCCTAACCGTCGAAATACACAAGGGGTCCCCACTTCGGAGCAAGAAATCAACCAAAGTTTCGATGCTCGACGGTCAGTGGCCAAAAGGTTGTCAAGCGGAGTAGGGAATTTTGTGAAGCATCGTGTACTTATGATTGAAGATGATATGAGCGATAGTGACGATGGCGACAACAAGGCCGCCAGTGCGTATGTTGCGTCGAAAGTATCTCGCCGTCGGCTCTCTGAAGAGGACCAGGAGCTTCTTCGTTGCGTCGGACTTGACTCTTTTGTCACACTTCGATTTCTTCAGTTTGGGTTTGATGCTGCATTTTGGCCTATGGTTGTCTCTCTTTTTCGCTGATACCTTTGTACAAAACAGGAGAAGAGACCTGTGTTGGTTTCTTTACCACCACAGTAATCAACGTCGAAAGCGGCAGCTGGCGCTTTTGGTTCGTTCTGCTTTTCGGGTATGTGCAAATGCTCTACATTTTGCGGCGCCTCTGGATCGAATGGGAGGTTTTCTTACCTCTACGATATGAATTTCTTGAAAACGGTGATTTCGAAAAAGAAAATATAAGGAACAGTACAGAAAAACGTGCCTAATCGAGTACATCCCGAGAGCGCAAAAGACTGATCAAACCCTCTATGATTTCTTCGACGCTATTTTCCCCGGCGGTGTACAGCGAGCTGAAGTACTCCTAAATACGGAATACCTCACCGACCTGATCAAAAGCCGAAATCATCATATTTTAAGCTATGAGGGAATCTACGCTGGGAAGGTACATAGGAGAGCAGCTTTTTTGCGCCAAATAGCGGCATATCAAGCTGGGGAAAAAGCCAAAGGGTGCTGCCGCGCGTTGAAGATACTGAAGCCTCCTGTAGAACCACCGGAACCAACGATTTATGCGAGACAAAATCCAGATAGTTCTAGCAAAAAAGTGGCTGCTTTGAAGTGGCACTATGAGTAAGTTTGAAGCAAAAGCGTGCTACTATCGCTATCCTGTCAATTCTAACTCTCCACCAATTACCCAGCAATATAACAAGATTGAACAAGGAAATAGAAACGGAATATTTGCGACTTGCGCAAGCTCAGAAAAGGCCAGTTGTTCACCACAACGAATCGAGGCTTGCGAAATGGCTCGGAATCAAGTACTTGACTGGTTCCGACACAGGTCGCTTACACTCTAGCACCGCTTTCGTCGAGTTCAAGACTATGGCTGCAAAGCAACACGCCGTTCAATGTAATATCACCGGGATGAACAATTGTATGGTGGTTACTCCCGTTCCAGAAGTCCGGGATCTTATTTGGGACAATATGCACGTTTCGCGGGCGCTAATAAATACCAGAAAAGCTTGGGCAAATGTTGTCCTTGCTGGAGGACTAGGTACGTTCATCATGCGCGACGCATTTATTCGCAAACCACATTCAGGATAGTTCACTCACTCCACTAAACACAATACGCAGTTTTGTGGTCCATTATCGTATCTTCGATTCGGAGTTTTCAGGAACTGAGCAAGTATATCGATACCGCTATTACCAGAGACCCCGCAGTTGTTTCCTTTCTCAACTTCTACGCGCCCGCTTTGATCGTCGAGGGGCTTGTTCGGGCCATTCCAAATATCATAAAAGTTGGCGTAATAGTCGTCCGCTTCAAAGCACGCAGTGAACGCGACCATTACGTTCTTGGATGGTACTTCTACTTCCGCCTCATCACCTTCGTTTTCATCATCGTTAGTGATACAATCGTGGATTCCAGTACAAGCTTTGTCGAAGATCCCATTGACTTTTTTCAGGATCTATCAAAAAGGTTGCGCTCAACTCGCAGTTCTTCATTTCCTACGGTGAGTCTTTACATGGATCAACTATGCTACATTGCGTGCATTGATATTTTCTTACTCATTTATTGTGCAGTTATCGTCTCTGGAGGCGTGCAGCTATTCTTCCGCCTCTCACAATGGCATAACCTTGCACTGCACTGGTTGTTGACCAACGTGAAAAGAGAAGAGGCACTTCCGCAGCGACGACTTGATGCTTTGAAGACTGACATGAAAGTAAGTTGAACCTTTGAAATACGATGCCTTGCCTGGTCCTATCGCTCATCTATCCATCACACAGACTTTTCATTTAGACGAGTTTATCCCCTTGTTCATCTTCATTTTCATGGTGTCGACCCTCTACGGTGCTATTGCTCCTTTGTCGGGATTGTTTGTTGCACTTTTCTTCAGGGTTGCATACAAAGTGTTCAAATTCATGACGCTATATATTTACGGGGGGCATTATGAGGGAGGCGGATTTCTCTTCTACACCATGTCCAATATTGTGTTCTATGTCCTTTACATGATTATTACAGTTGTTGCAGCGTATCTCGCTGTTAACGGAAGCGGAAAGATTGGCGGACTGTATCTCATTCTTCTCGGAGCCGTTTTGCTGTCCAAAGAGACGTCCAGCACACCTTTGTTGTACCTTCGCAGATGTTATCGCTCACGAAAGCCCGTGCGTTTGATGAGAATCAGGACAAGCGATCTTGGAAAGAAAAGGCCAAAGAAGCTTTTCTGAAAGCGAAAACGCATATGAAAAGGCCGAGAAAGATGAAAACGATTTGGGTCACTCAAACCACTTCGATCCGAGAGCGGAAAATTTGATGAGACCTCTGATTGGACGAAGCAATAGTACCGACTCGTTGAGCTCAGGACTTTCCGAACACGAGCCGGCCGCACCAAGACGAGGCCGCAAGAGGGGTGGCTTTGTCGAAACCCAAAGCGGCGAAGGTGCTCCCAGTGTCGTAGACGCAGTGGAATTATTCAACAAGCGATACACGGACGAGAACGCATTCGACACGGAAGACGAAGACGGTAACCCGAAAGCAGCTCCGGGAACAGACTTTTCATCTATCGTCAACCAACTTTGAACAAAACTACATGGGAGACTCAACCCAAGGCATATCGGGACGGGTTAGAACGCGACGAGGCGCCCGAAGTATGGGGTGATAAGCGACCAGAGCAGGTTCGACACACAGCACGAGCTCGCCGCGCATCGATTGCTATGTGCTACGGTGGGTAGACCGAAATGAAGATAGATTTCCTAAAGTATTAAGAGAGGATTTGGAGATAAAGTGAATAAAAATTGATGTGTTGTTCCCCGTCATTATTTTATTTTCTCGTGTTGGGGAGAAATCAGCGTTTCGAAAATTTCGAGCGAGCAACGGACAACGCGACTAGTAATAATACGTGTTCATTGGCCGACGTATATAGTAACAGGTACCGGTAAGAAACTAAAGCTGTTCAGTACTGACTTGCTCACCGGAGCCGGAGCGGCATCCGCAAAACGTTTTGTGATCCGATGTTTTTAGAACCTTTGCCTCCGCCGCCAACAAGAGAACACCTGCCAAAAGATCCATACAATTGGCTTCAGATCTATCATAAGAATACGCTTGATTCAGTAATAATAAAGAAAGAACTGCCTGCTATGAAGGGGTGCACATTTCTCGTTGCGAGCGTGTTGTGGGTCCTTTCGGTGGCATCGACAGACGCATACTCGGCACTAGCACCATCATCATCGGCAAAAGCTGCTTCTGTCGTTGTCGTTGGAGGAGGACCGATCGGTCTCGCAACAGCTATCACCCTCGCCCGACCTCCGCATTCTTGTCAGGTCACAGTATTGGAGCAACAAGTGGGAAACGGGCAAGCGAAGTACGATCCGACGCGTTCGTATCTTTACAATGTCAACTCTCGGGGCTTACTCTGGTTTGATCGGCACAACGCAACAGCGACTCGAACCGACACTCCTTTTCTTGGATTGTCAGAAAAGGATCCGCCCCATCCCAAGGAATGGGAATGATCATGACCGTTCCTGCCGATCCGAATGTACCGTTGGTGGCCCCACGTCTCGTGACCATTGGCTCGGGCAATTTCACAGCGCCCATGAAACGAAGTTACTGGATTCCACGACATCAAATGGTAGAACTGCTTCAAGAAGAATGTCGAAAAGAGAATATTACATTATTGCACGGCAAGGAAGTGAAATCCATGACGGCAACCGAAGATTCCGTCACTGTTCATTGCGCCGATGACACGGCCTACACATCCTCCTCGTAGTCGCCGCGGACGGCTACGAATCCTCGGTAAGGGAACATCTCATTCATCGTAGTACCGACGGATGGTTAGCGGCACCCAAATGGAGAGTCCGACGCTACAAATCCCCAGCGACGGGAGTGAAACTCAAGGCGTTGCAATTTCCACCCAATTTCACCATTCCAAACGGCACCGAGTCCATTGCTACCGAATCGGAAGGAATCTATGTGTTTCGAGGAGTAAAGGATGGACCGCGGACAAGACTGAGTTTGGGCTTTCTTCCGGTCAAAGATCCTAATTTGGTGCGACCGGCCAATACCAACACTCGCTACAATCACGTGATCTGGTCTCTCAAAGACGGACCAACCATGAAACAGTATTTCCAAGAAAACTTTCCTCGACTCCAATGGGACGACTATGTTTCGGAAGAAGAATGGGAACGTTTTGCAAAAGCCAACGGAACGATTTTCCCTATTGTCAATATACGACGGGAGCAGCGGTATGGTCCCCTTCTGGAAAGGCCGGAGTAGTGCTCGTGGGAGATGCTTGTCATGCGTTTCCGCCGGACATTGGCCAAGGAATCAATGCCGGACTACAAGATGTAGTGGCACTAGATCAGTCTCTCCGAGGCGAAGACGTTGATACGAGGATCTTAGATAAAGTTCGACTGCTAGTCGTCCATCCACGCCTAGACTATTGTCGGAAGCACTGGCCTCGTATCAAACAAACCGTGTCCCAGAACACGAGGCACTGATCGACATCGCTCGCTTCGGATCACCTTATCAATACCGGCAACCATGGATTCGGGATCGCATCGGTCGCTTCTTCTGGACGGCGAATGTTTTGTTTCGCATGCTATTGAACAAACTATTCCAATCCCCTCCACCCGCAGTCGTATTGACCAATCAACGACCCGATTTAACCTACCGTCAAGTCATGCAACGTGCCGATATCTTGACGGTAGTGTTGCAACTACTCGTATTGCAAGTCTTTCGACTTGGTTTGAGACTCTGCGTGGGCCTACCCGTACGCAAGTTCAAGTGGTTGTTGAATAGCTCGGTTGCGGCAGCCATAATTTACTCGGCGTTGCGGCTGCTGGGCGCAGGTGGGAAGAAAACAATGCAAGAATGATTTATTTGAATGAAAGATTGATTATGCTAGCTAGCACAAACAATAAATAAAGGCACCTTAAGAAAGCGTCCTATTCATTCATTAATATCATTCATCAGAATATATAATATACTAGTATTATACTACTCCATATACTGTTTACTTCTTTCGTTGATAAGGACCGGCCGTACGAACATTCGCAATGACCTTGGCCGCATTCTGCGCAATCTTATCAAAGTCTCCCGCCGCAATGGCCGCTTGATCAAAGAGAGGAGCGACCAGACCGACGGAAGCAGCTCCATTGTTCAAGAAATCCGCCGCATTGTCCAAATCGACTCCAGAAGTCGGGTTGATGCTCAAAACGGTAACGCCGAAGACACGGCCTTGACCCACATGGGGCCACCGGCGACACCGGGGAACAATTTC
Source organism: Fistulifera pelliculosa (assembly GCA_026008555.1). NCBI lineage: Eukaryota > Bacillariophyta > Bacillariophyceae > Naviculales > Stauroneidaceae > Fistulifera > Fistulifera pelliculosa. The sequence goes on along the minus strand of BROJ01000125.1, from coordinate 31,459 downwards.
TGCAAGGGCGCTCCGTGACGGTACGCGTTGATGAGTTCCGTCGGAGTCTGACATCCGGGCACACAGACAATATTGCGTTCCTTGCACCACTGAATGACATCCGGCAGCATGACAGGAGTGATAATAAACTCACTTCCAGCATCCATGGCGGCTTCCGCATCCGCAATGGTCAGAATCGTCCCACAACCAATCATGACCTTGCCGTCGTACTTTTACGAAAATCGGCCAAATGATCCAAGCAATTGGGCGTCGTGAGTGTAAATTCGCAAATTTCAAAGCCACCGTCAATCGCGGCTTGCATCGCTTTCGGGCAAGCTTCCGAAGTGGCCGTGCGGAGGACAGCACAAGCACGGCTGGTGGCAAACTTGTCGAGAACGGCTTCGTACGTGTCGACCGATTGCACGCGGTCCGTCGAAAACAAACGAATAGCTGCGTTGTTCTTGTTGCTGTTGCGAAGCAGTGTCTTGGAGAGTCGGAGGGCCATGGTTGTTTTTTGAATTGAATGAATAGCTACGGTGAACAAACGTCTTTGAAAAGAGTTGTGTGAGAAGTGAGAAAGTATTTTTTGGCGAGTTCAACAAGACACGGCGAAATAGCGTGAATTGACGTCATCCATCCATGGCCGAAAAGAATTTACGAAAATACAAACAGTCACGAATTCTGGATCAGTCCAGTGTCATTAACCTTAACCTTAAACTTAACACCTTCCTCAAACGAAAACGAAGGATGTAACGAAGAGCTCACACATCCATCAAACACATGGAGCGTCTGGGCATTATTTATTTATTGGTTGCAACCTTTCGTCGCTTATTACCCTTTCACAATGCATCCTCCCCATATCTCTTTCCTCATTTACCTACACTTAATCTCTTCTTGTTGTTACGCCGGAATACCAGCGCCTGCCGAATTCTTTTCCGATCAATTGATTGATCATCTCGCAATCGAACAAGATACCTCCCAAACATGGACACAGCGCTATTACATTTGGGAAGATTCCTTTCAAGGTCCGGGGTATCCCATTTTTCTCATTCTCGGTGGTGAAGGAGAGATTTCACCGGAAAAGGGATTGCTGTATCCTGCTGTTACACATTATTTCGCGCCGCACTTGGGGCCTTTGTCTTGCAACCGGAACATCGATTCTACGGAGTGTCGCAGCCTGTCAGTCGAGAGGAAATTGAAGAGAAATCACGCGAAACGCAGCGCGACCCAAGGATTGAATTATTAACGACAGAACAAGCCTTGATGGATGCCATTCGTTTACTGCATCATGTCCAAGATCGTTTGGGGTGCAGTCGACAACACGACGATCCGGCCTATTGTCCAGTCATTGCCGTGGGCGGCTCGTATCCGGGCTTTATGAGTGCCATGGCGCGGTTGCAGTTTCCCGAATTTATTGATATGGCGTATGCGGCGTCCGCACCCATGCTCTTTATGCCCAACAAGTTCCGTCGCATGCGTATTATGAACATATTACGCAAGTTGCGGAGCAAGCGTTGCCTGGTTGTGCTGCAGCGGTCCAACGTACGCTTCTGCAAGTGCAGTCGTTTTTTGAAACGAGTGTTGATTTTCGCAGTACAGCTCATTTCATTGGGATTTGTCCTGGCACGATTCCCAGTTACATTCAAGATGCAGCGACATTTATCGAAGAAATCATGATGATGGTGGCCTACACGTTTGCAAATCACAACATGGCGTACTATCCACCTTCCAATACTACTGCGCTGTATGAGTCATGCTCGACGTTTGTTTCCATGGAAGAAGAAATAAAGGTTTTCTATCACAATCCAGTTCGTTGCATCGTCTCCAGCAATTTCTTGTCAATTCCTTGGCCGGACCGATCAATCAGTGCGTCGACATGCGAGACCAATTGCCGGATGGACCCCACGCAACGATTACAGGCGGGGATTGGAGCGGAGATGGCACTGGGGCTGCTGCGGAAAGCTGGGATTTTCAGACGTGTACATTACTCGTCGAACGTATCGGTTTCGAGAGTAGCATGTTTCCCGATCGAACGTGGTCGTTGGAATGGTTGCAAGAGCATTGTGCGCGTCGTTTTGCAGGTGTGACGCCGCGGCCGACCGAGTTGGTGGAGAAATGGAATTGGCTGGATTTTAGTCAAACGTCCCGAATCCTCTTTACCAATGGATTGTTGGATGGTTGGTCGGTTTCGGGCATTTTGTCGAATGTTTCGGAGGATATTCTAGTCATCAACTTTCCCAACGGAGCTCATCACAGTGATTTGTCGGGGCATATTCCCGATCCAAAATATGATACGCCTGATATTCTGGACGGTTTGCAACGCATCCGTCACATTTTGAACGGATGGTTAGAGGATAGGACGCATGCTTTGGCAAAGAATGCTGATGATAACAATCATCTTCGTGGAAATGTAGTCGATCTAGACGAAGAAATAATAATATAGAAGGATACATTAACAAGAATGGCATGCATTAATAAAAGGATGAGCAAATGTAACTATTTTGCCAGCGGCCCTGCAAATACGTTGAGTACTCCAGGAATAACGTGTGCCTGAACTGGTCCTGATTCAATCACTTCTCCATCCAAATCATTGTACGATCCTTGTGGCTCGAGTCGATAGGCTGTGCATGAAATGTACTCGGCTCCTTCCATTTCAATATGCTTTCCGGAATCCATGGCGAGGAGCATACAGATAGCGCGATAACGAGAAATAGGCTTGCGAACAATGAAAATACGAATCACACCATCTTGCAATCGGCTTTCGGGAGAATTGTGGCTCGACGTCTGTTGCATATCAAAATGTTATCAAGAAAGCGAGCCCGTGACCCGTGAGTGCAATATAGAAATGATAACAAGTCACTCGCACAACACAGTTCACGTACCGCCGCATGGCTGACATGTGAAGCCCAAAACAAGATAAAGTCATCGTCCATGACAGTCCAATTCTCTGGAACAGGTTCGTTCAATGAAGCCGGAAGCACGGGCTTGGGATCATTTGTGTAGGAAAGACGACCATGATAATGGCGCATACGAACAATACACCGGGCACCCCAAATGTCGAAGCGCGCTTCACCAAGACAATGAATGCATTCAGAATCAATATCAATATCCGCAACAATGCCCCACGTAAATGTCAAGAACGACGTGTAGGTTCTGTTCTGCGTCACGTACGAGGAGATATCGGTCGCAGTGACATGCCCTTGCAGACGAGAAATGTCTCTTGGAGCGGTCCTACCGCTTCATGACTCGCATATGTGATACTTTTGGTAAAGCCGTTGGCCGATCCACATCCAATGGCTCCCACTCTTAGTTTCGCGAGCGTCTGTAACGCATCTTTGCGTCGCATGACACCATTCAGAAATTCATGAATTGTCCCATCTCCACCCATGAGAATAACCGCATCATACTCGTCCATTGTTTTTCCATTTCTGACTATTTTCGTTTCTCCAATTTCCATAGTATGCTGCGCATGCGTCGTAATGACGATATCACTTTCGATGCCCGCTTGAAGCAACATGGGTTGAACTACCGTTTCTGCAACTTGGACGGCATTCTTTTCGGTCCGGAGCGGGGATTGACGAGAATGAGATGTCGGACGGTCGAAGAACTGGACTGTCCCGTGATGTACTGCTGCAAGACGGCCGCGACTTGCGAGACAGCTTGTAACTCCTCGGCGGGTGCCACCACAAAACGGCGATGCTGTGCGACACGGGGATGTCGGGCTAGTCCATTGCGCTGACTCAATTCGGTCGGATTGGGGCATTGGTCGAAGCAAGTCCCCAGCGTTGCGTCCAGGTGAGTTGAGAAGGGTCTTGTTGCGGATAGCAATAAAGGCGAGAACCGCCGAGCCTCGACGGTCCACAGGTTCTGGACTCGTCGGTTCGTTTGTATCATACTTTTCGCCGCACCAGCGTCTTCACGCAAAACAATCTCGACCTGTACTCCGATACAGTCTTTCAAGTCGATGACATCCAGTACTTGCTGTGTCTCGGAAATGACAGAAAGCTGATAGTTGCCATCGTAACGCAGTGAGCAAAGGACTGAAGAGGATTTCCATTCCGACGGCGTGAGAAGTTGTATGCTTGCAGCCTCTTGTGGCCACGTGGGTAAGCTGCTTGTCATGCTTTATAATAATTAGCAATACGATGAGTCGATAACTTGCTTACGAAAGAGAGATTGATAAATTATGTTTTTCTCTTTCTGTTGCGAGCCTTGATAAATAAATGTTGAAGGAATGGTCATTGTTGCAAGGAAAAAAGGCTGAGCAATGCTGAGTACCGGATACCTCATTCCCGGTACTCAAAACTGAGGTGCATTGTCACACAGAGACTATGAATATAGAGGGTCAAGTCAGCTGAGACACTCCCAAATTCGACCTTCTTCAAACTTCAAACCAGCTTAGCGCCTCTGCGCGCTCATTTTAGACTATCCAGACTAGAGAGGTCTCTAGACACCAAACTATTATTGTTTGCGAGGAAACGAGATACAGCTACTCAAAAATTATCGGATATAACGATAGAAAAGCAGTCCATCCTAAAAGATTATGAATACTTTGAGACATGCAGCGAACATCGCACTGTAGGTTCGAATACCGGTAGTTAGTCGGCGCATGACTACGACAACGGCTCGCGCCTCATTCCATTCCCTCTCCAACCGGCATCACTCAACAAGTCGCGTGCTACTGACTCGGAAAGCCACGCTACAAACGAATGGACCCAATTTGTAATGCCGTCATCGACACGGGGCACGCCTTTGCCTTTCGCTGTGCGTCGTTCCCACTCCGTGCGGTCTTGAAAGCGCGGGTCCCACTGTGCAGCGTACAAGTACGCATCGTAGCTACCAATGTAGTGATTCAGTATAAGAGGAGACTTTGCAAATGGGCCTTGACAGAGTTCTTTCCCAAGGGAATGTGGACTTTAACCATTTGTCAAAGAAGTTCGCGCGGCGAACGAGGATTGTGGATGGAATATGATTCAATTGAAGTATTCCCTTTCCCGTCTGTTGAACACGGGCGTTGCGGTATCGATAGCGCAATGTCTCCAAGTGAACGGGTTGGAGCCACGGGAAATCAATATTTCTGTAGATGGATTGCCGTTCCGTAAGCGAGTCTTCCTTTAACGGAGTAAAAGAAAGACGGAGAAAGACCCAACAACTCGCATTTTGTGACCATCCAGGTACTTGGTTTGCAGTATCGTTGTATTGATTGAGAAACTCGGTGATATGCCCCGGACGGGTCGTATCATAGCCCTTCACCACGTTCGCATTGATGCGAAGGTATTCATCCACATCATGGTGAATGACACGCGATATATTCTTGGCCGCTAGCACCAGCGTACACTGCTGCATAAAATAGATTTGCCTGTTTTCGTAAATGACTGATTCGACCGGTTTTGTCCACGACGCTTGTCGAGTGATCCCCTCCGACCAATTGGCGGGCAAATAATCGTCTTCTTCCCATTCAATGATATCAATGACACTTCTCCATCGATGCAACAATTCGGAAGCGGGCTGCGTGCTTTTGGGATCGTACGCAATGATCAGTGTGCGCATCGGTAATGCAAAATAGTGATAGGCGATCCATTCCGTGATGCGATGATTCTGATTGAGAACGAGTGCACAAGCGCCAAAGGATTCTTGTGGAGTGAAGGGTGGAAGCTGAATTGTGGAGTTCCCTGTAAAAGTATGCTTCTCGTGTGCTTGCTCGGGAAAATCGTACGCTTGTTTATTCTCTAAATCAGCATATATGTTGTTGGCTGCTATCGAACGCAAAGAAAATATTCGGCCCCAACGCATTCAAGATAAAAGAACGACCAAATACCAGAGGAATGTCGACTTTCGGACCCCGAATATGCGTCTGCTCATTCTTTCAACATTCGTAGACAGGAAACAACTCAATCATTTCTTATGCATTGTCAGCGGATCGGATCAAAGGCGATGCATTTTGCTGCTCTATTGTTATGGAATAACATAATTATTACGGTAGCCCTGAAGGCATTTTTCCAGGAAGACCCGGAATCGCCTGAAAACAGGTTGCGAACGTGTTCCGTGTTCCGTGGCTTTTACAACAGACAGAACGGCGATAGTAAAAATGACAATACGTAGAACACCTTTCCGGACGCGGGTGATCGGCGGGCGTTCGCGCAGAAGTTCACGCAATTTTGGGGAGACATTGCGCGAATTGTTGCGCGTTGCGCGAAGTGTTAGCGCAATGCGCGAAGTTTCTGCGCGTTGCGCGAAGTGTTGCGCGTTGCGCGAAGTGTTGCGCGTTGCGCGAACTGTTGCGCGTTGCGCGAACTGTTGCGCGTTGCTCGAAATTCTTTGAAAAAGTTCGCTCAATTTCTGGATTTTTGGCGAAGCGATCCTTTTGCAGAAAAATGATCGCAATGCAAATTGGCATCACTATTCATTGTCCAGCTTGATTAACAATGTTGGTTCTCTCAGAAGAACTTTAAAGCAGAATCTACCGTAGTTGATTGCTTTTATTCATATTTTAGCTCTGATGAAGATGAAGGACCGGTGTCACATCCTGAAGTTGACAAAGAATTTAATTTGTACATCGAAAGCGTAACGAGGTTGTGCGAGGCCACCTTGAAGAGGCCCCTGGACTCGATAGAAAGCCCACTGTAAAGCGAATTGATGACATTTCATCGAGAAGATTTTACAAGCTCTTTTTTTTTTTTATATAAAAGAGAGTCTTTGCATCACTCTGGGGTCTACTTCAACGACTTGTTCTCGTCGTATAATTTTTTCAATCAAGACAATATTATTATTTCTCGTCGAATAGGTCTAATTTTTTTCAATTTTCGTTTTTTTGTGTTTTTTTGTTTTGAGAGACATTGCGCGAAGTGTTGTGCGTTGCGCGAAGTGCTGCGCGTTGCGCGAACTGTTAGCGCAATGCGCGAAGTTTCTGCGCGTTGCGCGAACTGTTGCGCGTTGCGCGAAGTGTTGCGCGTTGCGCGAACTTTGGGGAGTAGCGAAGTGCATTGCGCGAAGTTTGCACCTAAAAAAGCAATGTACGTAGCTGTTTTCATCGGTGGTTGCTTGGCGTGGCTGGCGTTTATGACTGTCCCTCAACCGGCAATCAGCGAGTCTCGTGTACGATTTACTCACGATTCCGGATCTTCCAGGTCCAACTTCTTGCTTCACTTCACAAAGGTCGCACCGTGTATGTTTTTTGCGACGGGCAGACGATCACTTTCCACTTGGCAGTTGAATGAAAATAAAAATCATCCAGGGCCCAAACGCAACTGCGTGCGGCGTAGCCAACCAACGCGATCGGCTTCCTGCCGATGTTTCAAAGAATATAATCCGCGCATCACACATCACATCGATCGAATCTCACGATTGTTCTTCATATTCATCAACATTGTCATTGCTAGTTTGCTATATACCTCGAGAAATGCTACATAAATATATCTTACTATTACATTTCTGCATGCTCGTCTTGACATGTCAAGCGAACGATTTGTCGTCGGCCATTTCGATTGGTTTCAAGTCGGCGCTGGCTCGAAAAATAGCAGCACAACCAGCCAATGCGCTGTCGACCAAAGAAAGCAGCAGTCGGTCAGTAGAATCTGTCTTTGTGACACCACGAGTCGTTCGCGATCGACCGCCATCGTCCTCACGGCCTTTGCGCTCTGCGCCGAAAAAAGAAGACAGACTCCTTGACGAACACGATACGACCACTCGTCTTTGGGAAAACATGGTCTGTGGAGCCATCAGCCGCTCCGTCGCGCAAACCGTCATGCACCCCGCCAATACCTGCAAAACGCTCCTTCAAAGCAGTCCGGATTATCGGTTTCGAGAATTACTGAAACCCAGCATGTTTCACCGTTTGAGTATCGGTGCGGGGCCAATTTGTTGCTCAGTTTGCCGCACGGCGCCATCAACTTTGCCGTCCTTGAAGCGGTTCGTCATCGTCTTGGAAAGCTAGCCAAGCGTTTCGATACGCCGGCTCATTTCGATCCGGCGCTGGACTTTGTCAGTAGCTGCATCAGTACAATCTCGTGCAGTGCCGTGTCGACGCCGCAAATGGTGATCATGGACAATATCATGGCGGGAAATTATCCCAATTTGGCCGGTGCTATTACTCAAATCAATGCCAAATATGGAGTGGCTGGGTTTTATAAAGGGTGGTTGCCTGGGCTCATGGGGAAAATTCCTGCTTACGCCTTGACTTGGACATTCTTTCAGCGCTTCAAGAATCTTCGAGCGCGATTGATTCCTGACCGACCGGCCTCGAACATTGAGAACAGTATCATGGGGAGCACAGCGAGTGCGCTGACGGTCTGTATCATGATCCCAGTGGATACCATCAAAACGCGCTTGGTCACACAAGCTGGACGTATGGGACCCGCCAAATACAAAGGAATCATTGACTGCGCCAAAACTATATTACGGGAAGAAGGTCTAGTCAGCTTTTACCGCGGCTTACCGCCTCGATTAGTGAGTGTTGTTCCTATGATTGGTATTCAATTTGGTGTTTACGAGGCCATGAAACGCATCATGATACAACGACAAAAGAACGCGTCGTCGCCAGATACTTATTATGGTCCAGAGCAAATCATGCAAGAAACATCCATGGAGGTAGCCGCTAGTTTGGCAAACCCATTTCCCGCTCCACGCTTTCTCAAACGCATAACGCCACCTCCATCGGCGACTTGGCTGGAACGAGTCAAGTCTTCGTCGTCCCACAAAAGAGTTTCGGCGAAGTAGTTAATAGGAAAGAAATGCTTCTTTCTAGGATTCTTGATAGGATTCCACCCCGACAGGGAACCGAACAGAAACTCAATGGTTCCCATTATGGATAGCTCCACTGTGGATTGAGAGGCCCTCATTCTAGTTCAAATACGGTGTAGTTTCTAGAATTCCTAAATACCTCCTTACATCACCGCCCTCTACTACGCCGTTCAGGTTCAGCGTCCAGAACACCACTTATCGCTGATTGAACCAGCTCTTGCGCATAGCGCATAGCACAGTGTGTTCTCTGTTCTCTCTTCTCTCCCATTCGCAATTCGCAGTAATGCAGTATCAGGTACACAGCCTCTGTACCTGTACGAATTGGCGTGGAATCCGTCTTCTCGCTTCTCGGCTCTCGGCTGGATGCGATCATCGATCATCGACACACCCTCTTCTTCTCCCCACTGTTAGAAACAGTCTATCGACTCAGTATAGTAAATCTCACACTTTAGCGTTCCGATGTTCTGTTCCATCTAAAAAAAATAGTTGGTAGCAATCGGTAAAATTCAGCGTTTCCACAACGCATTCTCGATGAGAATACGGAATATTATTCTTCGCTTCATGTGCCATTGTTGCACAGAGCACAGAGCAAAAGAGTAAAGATACGAGTAGAACACCTTGCATTCGGATTACCGCATCGATCGCGAATCAATCGTTCCTTTGTGGTCATTCGAGCAAGACGGAGCTCATAAACCATCATCGAAGCGAACGAAAGGAAAATACCATGTCGTCTTCATCACCATGCAGTAATCAAAATCCGCAACCTAGGTCTGCCTTCTATAACGGGAATGCGAACACCTCGCTTTTTCGCATGATGGGGTCTGCATCGCTCAACACCACCATGTATGCTTCTGTTCCTCTGCTCGACCGATTAGCTTGTCATCTGAGCAACGTCGTCAAGAACTTGTTCGGATATTGGACATGGCGCTCGAGCTTGCCGATTCACGCTATTTCGACAACGAATGAAACGTTTTGTGTGTGAGCATTTTCGACCTTTGACCCAGGCAGACTGAATCAACGCGGTGCAGATGAGCCAACCGAGTCCGTATTTTACACGAACTTGCATTATTAGATAAATTTTATTTTCTACTCCGGAGTATTTCCTTTTGAATCATTTTCATCTTGCATCATCGCTGTCGTTGATACCTGGTACCGTACCAGTAAGCTTTCAAGTCCTTCGTCCAGCTCTTTGTTCGGTTGTTCGTCATCTTCACGTTAACCTTACCATTCGCGACATGCGAACACGGAACTTGGAACACGCGATCGGCGTCATAAGGTCGTAGCTTCTTTTCTGACTACCAGTACCAGTAAGGTTACATCGTTAAACATAAATTAGCACATGCTGTAAACCTTATGCTGTACGCTGATGAATAGAAACACCATTGCCTATACTGGGCATACTTATTAAAACTGTTTCGATCGCTCTTTTGCAATTCTGTTCGCTATAAAGAAGCATCCTGGTTCCGAAATTGCGAAAAGAAATAATGTGCGCGAATTCATCATTCATCATCCTTCTCGCAACGGACTCGATCTGAAATTTCTCTCTTTTCGCTTACAAATAGGCTATTCCTCATTTTTTTTACAACCAGTAAATCATGGGACCTTCATGTAACAATCGGTAGCAAGCAGCGTGTTTTGTGCTGGATGCATCCTTTCTTCGAAGCACAACCTATCACAAACATTGCCTTTACCATGAGAAGAAAAGGTCACCTGAACAGTGCCGTAAAGAGTTGATCCAAATACTGGACATGGCTCTCGAGCTCACTTCTCACTTTGATGACGAAGTCTTGGAGGAAAGTAATGATTACCGACTATCGCCTTCGCTGACTTGTCTTGTGGACGACACTGAGACCGGATCGCCTATGCCAACAAGTTACAGTCTAATGTAATGCTCATGAGAGAAGAAGCGATGACGTGATTCTTTGCCTTTGGTATCCGAGTTCGACCTGGAAATGGTGATGCTTTCAGTGTTATGAGCTAATGATAACGCATAAAGATGAAAAACAAAACTAATGTAGCTATACCTGATTAAGCAGTGTCGAGTTCGACAACGCCGTATTGAGAGATTCTTCAATATCTGCCGCCAACTCCTCCACTAGCACAATATCTTCAACATCGCAGCCCAGCTCATTGCAGAAATACTCCATGTCTTGTAGTCGGACCGTACCGTCTCCGTTCGTGTCGGCGTAGGAATGAACAAACTCGGCCAGCACCGACTCGCGTTGATCAACACTCATGCCCAGCTTATCTCGCAATGCCATCTGGATTTCTTCAACGGTAACGATCCCATCTCCTGACATATCTAAAGCTTCTAAACGTTGCTCAACCGCGCAATCAGCATAAACATCGCAAGCGTCTTGATCATCGTCCATTATTTCATCGCCGATAGCACTCCATAGCTGGTTCCATAAATTCCGCGCGAAATGCCCCATCAGTTCGGCATGAATGTTTACATAGGTTCCTTTGGGCGGCAAAAGATGGGGTTATCAGTGTAATATTCCGTCAATGGCCACGATTGTCCGTTGGTTAAGTCCGCAATTTTGGTCGCTACGCGATAAGTGCGCTCGAGATCAAGTGGCTCGCCGGCTACATGCGTAATCTTCCTTCAGCATCCTGAACAATCCCTTCGTCGTACTGCATCCACCCCGGAATAGGATCACCTGCATGGGTTGCTTCAATGCCAGCCGCCAACACAGAACCCGGCATCTTGACTACTCCTACAACCTCGTCGCTCTTGACTTCGGCTTCGAGAGACTCAAGACTGAAAAAGCGTCATCCGCATAATCCATGTTGCCGCGGATATTCCTCCCATCAACAAAACAGCATCCACACGATGCTGACGTTCTTCGCGGCTGACATTGAGACTCGTGCGAAGCATGGAGCATATGAGTTTCCCATACTACAGACAGACTCGCGGCTCCCATTACTGGTCAAAGGACGGAATGATTCGGGAATTTGAGCAAGCTCGGTGTTTCTGAGAGGCGCAAGAGCGTCATATGCACGTTGATTCGCTTCATGCGAGGCTGGATTGGGAGCCCAATCATCGACTTTAACAAATTTCGCACGTATGTTGGGTTTATCCTGGGTCGAGTCCGACCAGCTGAGTTCGAGCATGGTTGCATAATCCGCGTTCATTCCAGGTTTAAGCAAGCGCGTCCCATGAACAACTTCATCTACTCGGTGATGGTCATGCCCACTCAAAACGACAGGAAAATCAAATTCCTTGCAAGTTTTGTGATCATCTGGAACGTATAGGTGCTGCAAGGGAACGACAATATCACAGCCTTCGTCTTCTTCAAGAATTCGCTTGTATTTCTTCAATGCTTCCCACGGATCCGTGATAGTAGCACCACCAAAAGCGCCTGGCGCCTTGAAGTGCGAATAAACGGCCGGATCGTTCGTCAAGACCGCACACAAGCCAACTTTGCGTGTGTTTTACCATCCGGACTCGTCAATTCAATCACGTCGTATTCTTGTTGATCGTCCATCGCTTCATGATCTAACATGTTACTGTTCAACCCTGGATTGACAGGAGCGTCAGGAACAATACTCGAAGGAGCTCAAGTCTACACTGAACAGGATCACACTTACATTTTCCAGGAAAGTTTCGCACATGCGTCACTTGTGCCTTGTGAGGTTGATCGGCTTCGTGATTACCCCAGGTAATATAATCCAGGGAATGCGAGCCAAAGCTCGCATCATTCCAAAGCCTCGATCGACAGAAGCAAGCAGGTAAGGACTCAGAAAATCTCCCGTCACCATACTCACGACCGTTGCACCTTTTGCTTTGACACGTGTTTGTTCCAAAAGCGTCTGAAAGCTACCCAAGTTCTCCAACGTGTAAATGTCCGTGATCTGAAGTATGCAAAGGCGACATTCGGAATCAGAGGTCGGCTCAGGACCCCAATCTTCCGCTTGCTCGTCCACAACAATGCTATCCGGTGCGTCCGGAGCATGCCCTCCTCCGACAAGTCTCTTTTCTCATGTGCATTCGCGATTCCGTTCGTCGATAGAGCAAAGTTCGGGATGGTAAAGGCATCCGCCATTGCAACGCACAATAGAAGGTTCAAGGCAACTCTCATCGTTCAAGAATTTGGAAAAGAGGAATGCATTCTTTGTTGCAGAATGCTTTTCTTGAAAACGACTCGAAATGAATTCTCGTAAACTTGAAGGTAAACGAGTAGGGAAATATCGGCTTTCGAATTCTTTTTGATCCATCTCCTCCATCGAAGTCTTTCGATTTGTTGTTTGGGTCGCAAGTCGCGGTTGTCCAAAAGTCTGGGGCTCTTTTCCGGAGCAAACTCTCTAGTCTACCGTAGACTGTAGCTCTAGAAGCGTACAGTTTTACCTGACGATCCACGTCATCCTCCGTTTCTGCTCACAACGATGAGATCACGTTTCTACAACATGTACCATCTTGACGGACGAGAGATACCAGGTAACGCTTTCAAAATATTTTTATAAAGAAATGACTCTTTTGAACTTAGCTGATCAACAGCATATCTTTGTTTTCAATCAAAATTGCTCCCATTCCTCCCACGCAGCGTTCGGGATGTAGTCCAAAGGAATTAGACCCCGCTTGTCAGCCGTGAACAGAAATCGCGGCTCGTATTCGAGCAGAAGTTTCACTACCTGAAAGTCGGGTCGACCCGTCCAGCAAGCATCGTGAAGAGGATTCCTGCCTTGCTCACAACAGACCCGGAGCGCTACGCCGCTTACCAGGAAAAACGAAAGAACATCGAATGACCCTCGACGAGCGGCCGTGTGCACAACACTCTCTCCAAATTTGTTCGTACACTGTAGATGCTGTCGTTTCGCCGCAAGCTCTTTGATTTTATCCAAATCATTTTGACGAACAGCATTGGTCAGCTCTATCGTGTAACCATTGCTGTCCCAAGGAGCCCAAAATCATAATCTCGATAGGACTGAATGGAAAATTCTTCACCAACAATGTCTTTCAATACCTGAGTGGGTTTACGTTGGTCATCTCTCACAGCGACGGCAGACGCTGTTTGTACATGATACAGAATACCTCCGCCGCGATTGATCACAGTGTCCGAGCCGACGCGTGAAATCGGTCGGACGGACGAAGTCGCCATCATCGCGGGCAAATCGCCGGTGGAACCAACTGCACCACGCAACATGCTATGCATGGCTTGAGACAAGAAAAGTTGACGTTTCGGCTGTCGTTCGTCTTCATTCTCTTTCGGATGCTGGCTCTTCTTCTTCTTCTTCAAATTCCTCGTCTCCTCCGGAATCGTCGCTGTCGTCGAACGACGAGCCTTCTGAATAGCCGGTATCATCTGCGTCCTCCAAATCATGTTGAGACAGCATTCCAAACATGTCTTCGTGGTCCATCATTACTGCAGTAGCCATGGATTGTCTGTGTGAAGCTCAAAGGTACCCTATCGTTTGTGGGTCAGGTGCGATTTTATGAATGAACAACGAGACCGATTGCCGACAGGAGCGAACAAGAGCAAGGAGCGTCATGATAAGACGTGGGACGAAGTGACGTGGATAGGTTAGAGTTAGAGGACATAGGATGTTGGACCGGTTTTGACGTTTTGCCGATACTGGTACGGTACTCTACGTGTTAGTCTACCTTTCCCCGGCGGGCGTTCTGCAACGTCAACGTCACAGGCGCAACGCAAGTCGCAACTCGCAACACGCAAGAGCAAGACACCTTCTGACTTCTGACATCTGTCACTTCTGCATTTCGAAAGTCCGAAGGCCATCACACATACGTTCACGTTACGCGCAGTAGTCATAAATCTTCAAAAAAAATTCGATCTAGTAAAGGTCTACGCCCAAGAACTATTTGCGTCTTTGCTAAGGTCTCTACGAGCTCAAGGCTCAAGTTGGCAAGCCGATCGGTAATTACATAAACTAAGTAACAAATAACAAATAGAGGACTAAGTCGTTATCAGTGCAAGCCTTTATCATGCATTTTTATTCATCGAAAATCGCTAGTCGATCGAGAAAAGCCAAAGACTAGAAACCCGATCACTGCTGTGATGAGTAGACAGTTCTCCGAGTCTTGTTTAGCTTCTTTGCGGCATTTTAAACCCAAAGGTGAGCATTTGGTCTTTTCCACTGTTGATGGGTGTCCAAATTCTTTAGCGGCCAGTACGCCCAAAGCCTTGTTCAAAAGGCGCTAGACTCGCTTGCATCGTTGTGTGACCTTTCGGGTTTGCGTGGAGGACAAGATAGAATATGATCGAAAATCTTTTGCTGTCGGATTTTGTGGGATAAACAACATTCTCTGCTTTCAGCCAATCGTCGTTTTGAAGACTATTTGGTTTTGAATAGTCATCGACGACTATCGGCAGTAAGCGTCTCCTTGCAAGCAGGGCGCGAGAGCCAATGAGGTGGTTCGGAACGCCCTTTTCAGATGCAATGGACGCCACCGTATTGGACGTTATCAGCCTTTGTGTGCCTACTTGGTCATTGCTATTCCATCGGCACTGTTTGGATGACGGTCTTCTAAGATTCGATTTGCTTGTCGATGATACTAGTGGGGAAGGCTCTCGCGACTTTCGGATTTCGAAAAGGACTGCCGACGTGCATTATCCGAGACAATAGTCAGTTCGTCAAAAGAGACCACTCGGCGGTATAGAGTTTCATGAAGCAGCATGGTAAGGGTTGGTCAAAGAGTGATAGTTTCCAAATAATAACCAAGTCAACGAAACGTGCTGAAGCCTGAAACAATCGATGAAATGCCAAGTGAAGAATAGCCGCTCTGGAAAACGGCGAGACGGAGGCTGACTTCTTCGGGACATTTGATTCGGGACCCCATTTTGAAAGTTCAAACACAGACATAACGACCTACAATAAGAGACCAAAGACCAAGACCTGAATTTCCCTTATTTGTGTCTCTTTGATAGTACTTAGGGCCTTTGGCGGACATTTCAGTAAACAGTGAACAGTGAAGAACAAGTCTGCTGCGAGATTTGCGAAGAAAAGAGAAAGGAGCTGATAGCGGTTACAGAATACGAAACGTCACTGTCGTCGTCGTCGTCGTTGTGTTGATTGGACATCTGGTATATGTGTGTTTGTGTCCAGTGTATGATGTAACATTTCCAATAAATTGCAACGTACATAAAAAACAATACTTCAGACTTCCGTAGAAAGAGTAGTAGGGTCTACACTACACACACGATTTGCAGCGTTCGTTGTTCCTTGACGTTCATCGTCCTGCTGTTTGGGTGAGAAAGTGGTGTTTGGTGTTTCGGTTTTCGGTGCGTTTTGCCGATTTCGGGTACGGTAGCTTCGTAGCTTCTGCGTTACTGCGTTACCCTACACCTTATCACTATCCCTTGTGCATCTGATCATGGTTCTCAAACCCGGTTCTCAAGAATGTTCTCCAACCTTTAAGCATCATTCTTTCGAACCTTCTAGACTTTCTTCGAGAGCCTCCTTTTCTTTTACATCAGGAAGACCCGGAATCGCCTGAAAACAGGTTGCGAACGTGTTCCGTGTTCCGTGGCTTTACAACAGACAGAACGGCGATAGTAAAAATGACAATACGTAGAACACCTTTCCGGACGCGGGTGATCGGCGGGCGTTCGCGCAGAAGTTCACGCAATTTTGGGGAGACATTGCGCGAATTGTTGCGCGTTGCGCGAATTGTTGCGCGTTGCGCGAAGTGTTAGCGCAATGCGCGAAGTTTCTGCGCGTTGCGCGAAGTGTTGCGCGTTGCGCGAACTGTTGCGCGTTGCGCGAACTGTTGCGCGTTGCTCGAAATTCTTTGAAAAAGTTCGCTCAATTTCTGGATTTTTGGCGAGGCGATCCTTTTGCAGAAAAATGATCGCAATGCAAATTGGCATCACTATTCATTGTCCAGCTTGATTAACAATGTTGGTTCTCTCAGAAGAACTTTAAAGCAGAATCTACCGTAGTTGATTGCTTTTATTCATATTTTAGCTCTGATGAAGATGAAGGACCGGTGTCACATCCTGAAGTTGACAAAGAATTTAATTTGTACATCGAAAGCGTAACGAGGTTGTGCGAGGCCACCTTGAAGAGGCCCCTGGACTCGATAGAAAGCCCACTGTAAAGCGAATTGATGACATTTCATCGAGAAGATTTTACAAGCTCTTTTTTTTTTATATAAAAGAGAGTCTTTGCATCACTCTGGGGTCTACTTCAACGACTTGTTCTCGTCGTATAATTTTTTCAATCAAGACAATATTATTATTTCTCGTCGAATAAATCTAATTTTTTTCAATTTTCGTTTTTTTGTGTTTTTTTTGTTTTGAGAGACATTGCGCGAAGTGTTGTGCGTTGCGCGAAGTGCTGCGCGTTGCGCGAACTGTTAGCGCAATGCGCGAAGTTTCTGCGCGTTGCGCGAACTGTTGCGCGTTGCGCGAAGTGTTGCGCGTTGCGCGAACTTTGGGGAGTAGCGAAGTGCATTGCGCGAAGTTTGCACCTAAAAAAGCAATGTACGTAGCTGTTTTCATCGGTGGTTGCTTGGCGTGGCTGGCGTTTATGACTGTCCCTCAACCGGCAATCAGCGAGTCTCGTGTACGATTTACTCACGATTCCGGATCTTTTTCCAGTCAGACTACAGAGTCAGACCGGAGATGTCGCAGTGAAATCCATTAGAGCTAGGGTAAATGTGTGCCAGCGCAATCTGCTGTTTTACGTTTTACGGGTGTCACTTGACACGGACCATCTGACACTTCGTTGACATTATTTGACTTTTCCTTTTCCCTCCTCGGCCCTTATTAGCCTGGGCCCTGGGCATTGGGCGTCTGACGAGTAAGGCTACTCTGCTACTCTACGCTCTACGTTCTATCTTAGATGTCCGGGGTTCGTTGGGCTTTTGCATTTCTATCCTTATCACTTATCACCTCGTCACTCGTCACGGGTGGGCAGTAGTAACCTTAGTAAGTAATAAGTGTGCATAGTGCATGCTAGTAGTGCGTATTGTGTAAGGTTAGTGTTCGTTCTATTGTACATTCCCAGTTCCTCGTCAAAGTTAGTCCGTTAGTCCGAAGTCTTCCTACTATCTGAAGGATATTGTCTTGAGAACCGGATAAGAAAGCAAATCTCGCTACTCTCTAAACTTACAGGATTCGAGTAAGGTTACAGGTTTACGTCTTACGGCATCCAGATTGTTCAAGGATTACTCAGAGACCAGAGGTGGTGGTGCGACATGAAATTTTGTACTTTAGACATTGACTGAAGGCTGAGGGCGTCTGTATGTCGTACGCAATCTGTACGTACGAAACCTATAACGCAACAAAAGAAGCGGCGCCTTCAACAATGAAGAAAGGTCAAAGATTCAATAGCTTCATGCAATCAATCATTCTACACGCGAGTGCTTCATTAGAAAGCCCCTTTTCCACATTTCTTCAAAATCATCTGATTACTTATCAGCAAAATGCAGCCGTATTCGCAAAGGAAAAGAAGATGCGTTTCGCTATGTCTCATTTCCTTGATGCTATCTCAATCGCCAGTGTTGGCCTTTCAAACGCCGCGACAATCTTCTTTCCGTTCTTGCAGTAGAGTTTCTTCTTTGGTTCCTTTCATTTATCAGAAGGATCAGGAGCGACCGCGCACTTCTACAGCACTGAACATGTTCATGGGGTCGGATGGAGGCTTGCTGGGTATCGGAACCCCAGAACTGGTGAGTGACTAACAATACATGGCCTTCACGCGCAGTCGAATTACTTGTTGCTGCACATCTAACAAGTTTATTGTATCTCAAGGCTACTATTCTCTTGGTTGGATACTTCGTCCTAGGACCGAGCGACTTGTATAAGATTGTGAAGGAAGTGGAAAGTTCATTCAGAATATTCGAACATTTAGTACGGATCTCACGACAACCTTTGAAAGCAATATGGAGTCGCAGCTCCAACTACAAGATATCCGAAAGGCTCAGCAAGAGCTGACAGACGCATTTTCGTTCCGTCGATCGATCAACGTCAACGAGGAGGCGGCAGCCTTTTCCAACGAAGCAGTCGAAAGTGTAGCACCCGCAGCTGCAGTTGCTGCTTCGACCGCGTCAACATCGCAAATTGGATCGAAAAGATTCGGCGGCGAGTGAAGAAACGTGCGCCTCCATCGGAAACAGTTCCCGACCTCGAAATGCCCAGCTCTATTGAGGATCAGTCACAGTCAATCTCAGCATTCGAAGCTGCCGAAATTGAAAAGGAATTCGACAAATACACGAGTGATGTAGTAGATGAATACGTGAGCCCCAAAGCTGCCGACGCTGCCGAGAAAGGCGACGCGTGGTTCAGTGAGCCCGACGCGAGTTCAACATCTCGATTTCAGCAACAGTTGAGTGGCACTTGGAATGATCAAATATTAGAAAATGAAGACAAACTCAGTCCCATTGCTACTGTCATGAACAAGATTGCCTTGCTCGAGAAGGAAAAGAAAGCTGCCATGAAGCGACTAGAAGAAGAGTTTGCTGAACGAAAAGCTTTGGAAGATCGGTATTACAAAGAACAGCGTGCTCTGTTGGAAGAGGCGAGCTTTCAAATTCAAGACGAGCTTATATTAGGTCCCAAATCTGGAAAAGCATAAAGATGCTGCTGTCTGCCGTAGATATCAATAATAGTTTGCAATTAGTAAAGAATAATAAACTGCGCCTGATTAGTCTAGACATAATCCATTGAAAATAATGAAAGCCATCATCTAGGACGCGTACATAGGATTGTTGCGGTGGCGCAAATCGATGACGTCGTAAAACGAAAAAAATGGTTACTCGTTTTTCTCCTCACCCCATTTTCCTCCTCCTCTTTCATTCATTATTCCTCCTACATTCTTAGTATTTACTTGTCTCGATAGCGCCGAGCTTCAAAGCAGCAGCATGATGCTCTCTGTGAATATCCGCGCCTTATTAATTTTTTTGTTTTTTGAGACAATCAACTGGTCTTCAGAGTTTTCTCCCAAATCATGGGGAAACGTACTTCCCCGATTTCGACGTCCGCCAAAGAAATTGAAGACAAGCTGTTGGAAGCCATTCAAGATGAAGGAAATCGACTTTCGAACTCGGAGCAGATTGTTTCGTTAGTATCGCAGCTAGAGGCACTACCTTCGATTCCAGAACCCGCCATTGCCCCAGAAGTGTACGGACGATGGCGATTGGTGTATACCACCAATGCAGAGACCAGTTCACCCATCCAGAAGAAAGCAGTAGACACGAAAGCATTTCCGATTTATCAAGATATTGTAGTAAACGAAAAGGACAGCTACTCGTCAATCAGGTGGTCCAATTTACCGAGTCCTCCGAGCTCTGTGTCTCTGCCCTGGCCAGCACGGCCGCGTATCCATTGCCTGAACTCACGCAGCGAACATCGACCGGAAAAGTGCTCGGATTGAATGTATTGGGTGTCTCTTTGGTGGGTGAAGAAGCCGAACCAGATCCGACTCGTCCCAATTCACGCATCGATTTTGTATTCGATGAAGGTAACTTTGATTTGAACAATGGGGCATTGAAAATTCCTTACCCTGTGCCGTTTCGCTTGCCGCTGTTCCGTGATTGGGTCAAAGGGTGGATTGATGTTACATGGCTCAGTGATCGAGTTCGTATTTCACGAGGAAATAAAGGAACGACGTTCGTGTTGCTCAAAGAAGGAGTCGATTCGACGCGGTAGCGCACATGGAAGTACCACTAATCATTAGAAAGAAACACGCCGTATGACTATTAGTTTATCTCCATTCGGCAATGTATTCTACGAAGGTCGTCGTCCCCACATTTTGTTTGGTGGTTTCCATTCCCGGTTCTTTCCACTGAACATCACCTACGGGTGGCTCGTGTCTCCATTTCAAAGCTCCCTGTTCCAGTGTGCTCGTTTGTACCACAATACTCAAATAAAAGAACGGATACAGAACAGTCACACTCTCCCGGCTCCAGAATCAACTTGTAGACACGACATTTGTCTCGTATCTTGATGAGTTCGTGCTTTTCCGCCAGCAGGAATGGCCGCCGAGACGGGCGGCGGATTCAGTAATTCGGCATCAATGCACAGCATGGTGTGAGACGAGGTATTGGTGATTTTGTGCACCAAGGGCGTTTCCGTTTCGTGAGCACCGTATCGAACTTCTCCAAAGTCCATGCAGTCGGCACACGCCTCCATGCCTTGAATGTGATTCACAACACTAAGACCGCCCTCCACAAGAAAAAAGTAAAGACTATCTTTGGCGTGTCGATGTGCTAGAGTCATATCCTGCGGAGGAAATGCTACTCGCAGTGCGCGCACATATTCATTCTGCAACACCACTTGATGCCGGGGTTCGCTTCCGACTTCGACGATGCGTTCCAGACTCCCGTCGGGCAAACGCCAGTAATCATCGACATGACTGCCCTGACTTCCAGATACTTGAACCCCCGCCACACGTTCGTATACTTGCACGACTTGCGAATCATCCTGTTGCGACAAACCCAAGCCTTGTCCGCTGATAAACTGCTGTAACGCCGCCGACGCCAGAGGAATGGGCACATGCAATTTCTTGGCTTCCTGATACACAATATCCAAATCCTTGACAAAGATTTGCAACTGCGATTTCACATCTGGCTCGTTTAGCATCATCCGAGGCGATCGATCCTGGAACATCCAACTCGCTCCCGCCGCTCCATTGACAATCTCGTAGATTTGCGACACATCCAAACCAGCCTTGGCCGCCAGACACAGTGCTTCCGCCGCCACGACAATGTGCACTCCCGCGAGCAGCTGGTGCACCATTTTGACTTGCGATCCCTGTCCGGGACCGCCCGGAATAATGTGTACATTATTTGACTTTCCTCCCAGAGCATGCAGTACAGGCTTTGCCAATGCAAGACTTTCTTCACTGCCACTGGCCATGATCGTCAACTCACCCGCCCGCGCTCGAGCGGGCCCGCCGCTAATCGGTGCATCGATGAAATGAATTGCCTTTTCTTGAAACAATGCGGCCGCTCGCTTCATCCATGTTGCCGTGACGGTCGAAGACACCATGACAGCAGCACCAACAGGCAATAAGTTTAGCAAGCATTCATCGCCTTGGAAACAAACGTGCTGACACTGCGGTTCATTTTGCAGTACGACCAAAACAAAAGTCGCGTTCTCGATAGCTTGTTTCAAGCTGGTAGGAACGGATGCTATTGCTTTTCCTGCCTTGACCGATTCTTGATAAAGGCATCGACCAACGTTGTCGCCTGATCGTATCCGGCGACTGTTTGACACAAATCCTTTGCTTCCAAAGAGCTCTCGCCATTCCTCCGCCCATGGCGCCAATGCCAATGACTGCAATTGTTTCGAATGTCATGCTACTACTACTACTAATGTAAAAGTAAGTGATATTGTTCTTTGTTTTGCGATAGAATAAAGAATCGATCGTCCTCTTTCTTGTTTTTTGTTTTTGGGGATCGCATCGCGTCGTCTTGTATGACACGTAATTGTCACATCGATTACCGGTGCGTCTTTCCATCCTGCGGATCAGCAACGAACACTTTTTGTCGTGTTGGTTGCTGTTTTTGCGATTGCGGATGTCTGCAAAGAGTTCTTGACCTTGAACACAATTCTGTTATTACTCTCTTATTATCGTTTTGAACGAATCCTAGCTTGCCTCACTCTCAAATAACTCTGCTTCTGTTCGCTTTTCATGCAAACGAACTACGGGGCGGTACACAACATGTCATCGTCGAGTCCAACCATAGAGGATGTTCGAAGACGCTTGGAATTGGGAGGCGATTCGAATGACATTCGATTGCCAGAAGACGACGAGGAAGAAGGAGAGCATTCGGGATTGTTTCGTAACAATGATGAGCGCTTGAAGGATAACACACATCAGCTCGATGAGTGAATCATTCTTTTGCAAGGCAGTTGTGTTATTCACACTGGCCTGTGTTCTTGTCATTAGTTTGGGAGCACAGTCGCCCAGCGAACATCCAGTACAAGCAACAGCAACCTACCCGAATGTCCCTCTTCTACTACCGAATCATTACTGTCGAATTTTGCACTATCCAATTTACCGAATGCCGCCGTCGCGACCGATCACTCGGTGTGTTCGCAGATTGGATTGAACATTTTACAACAACTCCACGGCAACGCCGTCGACGCGGCCGTGGCCGTCGCTCTCTGTCTCGGTGTCGCAAATCCGGCGAGCAGTGGCATCGGTGGTGGGACTTTATTCTCGTGCACGGGAAATTGCGGGACGATGCGGAAAAATATACCCATTATGACGATCAAACTACCAGCAATAATGCATCATTGTACAAATAATGACGGCAAGATTTTTCAAGTCATTGATGCACGAGAAGTCGCCCCGGCGGAAGCGTTTACGGAAATGTTTACCGATAGTGACAAATCCAGTGTTGTGGGAGGATTGGCGGCGGCCGTGCCGGGAGAATTGCGAGACTTGAATTGGCGCACGCTCGGTTTGGAGCCTTGTCGTGAAACAAGTCGTGCAGCCGGCGTATGAATTGGCACGGGATGGTGTTGCAATTAATACGAATTTGGCGCACGAAATTGAGATTGCGGCCTCGTTCATTTCGAAACGGAATCTTCCCGATTATGGATTGAAACAGTTGCTCACCAAGAACAATGACTGGGAGAGTCCACTTGTCGAGGGTGATATCTTGCGCAATGCTGCCATGGCAAAGACTTTGAAAGATATTATGGAGCAAGGAGCAGATGCGGTATATACGGGCAAGCGAGCAGAGAAGATTGCAGCGGATGTACGAAATGCCGGAGGGATTTTGACGGCAGACGATTTAGCTGCCTATCGACCGGTTTTGCGCGATCCACTGGTGGCCGAAAACATTGCTGGATATACGTTGGTCGGCGTCCCGCCTCCGAGTAGCGGTGGACCCGCGATCATTGGGGCTGTTCGGTACTTGGCTGGCTTTTCCGATCCATTGTCGGCAAATGCCGACACATTGACGATGCATCGACTTTCGGAAGCGTGCAAACACGTGTTTGCGATGCGGATGAGCTTGAGTGATCCAGCCTATAACACGGATGTGGTTCAAGATGTAGTGGATGATATGGTACAAACTTCGTACATGGAGCACTTGAGAAAGATTTCGCTGGATAACTCGACTTTGACACTCAGTCATTATGGTGGCACGAAATGGGCTCAGTTGAACGATACAGACGGTGAAAAGCCCCAGAAGACGCCAAGGAAGGCGATAGGAGACACCGACACTTGCTTCGTCATTTTGGTTACTTGAATGACCATGGAACCTCGCATTTGAGCATCGTCGACAAAGACGGCAATGCCGTTGCAATGACAACGTCTGTCAATACAATTTTGGCAGCCACGTTATCAGTGAGGGGATTGTATTGGGCAACACAATGGATGATTTTGCACAACCTGGACATCCTAACTTTTATGGACTGAAACCGAGTCCGAGCAACTACATTATGCCCGGCAAGAAGCCTCTCTCCAGCATGTCACCCACCATGGTGATTGATGCAACGCGAGACAAATTGCTTTTAGTCGTCGGTGCCAGTGGGGGCCCAAGATAATAACTGCCGTCCTGCAAGTGCTATTTAATACCCTTTGGTTGGGAAGGCCGCTATTAGAAGCTGTGAGTCGACCACGACTACACGATCAGCTGATCTATCATGGATCTTATATCACCGCGACAGAACGGAGCACACTACCCAACGGTGTAACATTTGTCATCTCAGACAGGACCAAAGATGCGCTGGAAAAGCGAAATCATCATTTGTTGGATATTGATTACGCAGGAACAGTTCAGACTGTGCTTCGTGATTTCGAGACGAACCAATGGAGCGCAGTCTCCGATCCCCGAAAAGGTGGTGCTCCTGCTGGTTACTAGTGCATTCCAGCGACCCTTTCACTTGTGTATAGTTTAATAACGACAGGTTATCTCGTCCTTGGAATTGTCATAACGCAAGACAAATAGTCGAGTTACACGAAAATGTACTCTAGGTATCGCGACGGACAGACCCTTGGTAACTGCTGACGCTGACGTAGCAAGAACGAAGGTGTGACGTTCATAGTCTCTCCACCACTCACATTTGTATGGTGAAAATTCATGTCAACGTGCTTGCTTTTCCTCTTGGCAGTTCGCAGCCACCGCAAATTTTGTTTTTCTTTTGCTCGCGGTCAGATTTGACGCACCAACCATTTGTTCATTTATTCGTTTTACATATTACATCAGCGGCGCCTTTGCATGGCTGGCATATCCCAATAACAGCAACAGGTAACGATCGTCTCCGAGCATTTGCAGAGCATGCGAAATATTGACTTGGCGACATTTCTCTCGCTTTGTCTTTTGCTATCCATCGGCAGAGCGACGAATGCTTTTCTATCTTTCCCTCCGACAACAACACGACTCGCCCAATATCCCGATCATTTCCGAATACAATTCACATCACTTTCTTCTCGATCGCAACAAATAGTTGAACAGCATTCACCTAGAAGAACAAGACGACGATTCAGCGAAATGATCGAACGACTACAAGCATACTACAAGGAACACGGACACTCTTTGGTAAAGGCGTCGGACGATCCCACATTGCATCAATGGACGGTGACGCTGCGGCGCAACTATAAATATCAAGTCGTGGGGACACGGCGGCAACCGACAGCCAAAGTAACAGCAATCGCCCCCGATTGTCTCCGAACGAGATCCAATTATTGGAACAGCTCGACTTTTGCTGGGACGCGCAAGCCGTGGCGTGGGCGACACGGTATCGGGAATTGGAGGATTACAAGATTGCACACGGGCATTGCCGTGTGCCTGCAAACTACCCTGGGGATTGGGCATTTGGGTCCGAAATCAGCGACGCTACTATGCGCAAGCAGAGGAATCATCGCCTCTGTCACCGAAACGGATACAAGCTTTGCAAAAGCTTGATTTTGTTTGGTTTCAACCACAGTCCTTGCGATGGCATAAACGATACCATGAATTGGAGCAATTTTATGAGGTTCACGGCCATTCGAACGTCCCGGAGGATTACAGTGAAAACGTTCAGTTGGGACAGTGGTGTATGAATCAACGTACCCAATACAAGCGGTATTGCGAAGGATGGCCGACAGCTTTGTGTTCGGACCGGATTCAAAATTAGAAGCACTGGACTTTCGATGGAATTACAGAGATCATAAATGGTTTGATATGGTGGAGCGACTGAAGCAATATTTCGCAGTGAAAGGTAATATCAAGATCCCCACCTACGATGCAGAGAACCAAGACTTGAGACTCTGGTTGATTGCTCAACGCTATTATTACAACAATCGACGTAAAAAGAGGAGGGACCTTTGACAGAGCGCCGCATCGAATTCTTGCAAAGTGTAGTACCAGAGTTTCCGTGGCAAGTGCGCAAGGGGACGCAAATGGACCCAAGACAGAGGATTGGGCCAAGCTTTTGATGCAATGAGAGAAAAGGAATTGCCCCGAATGCTCGGCCAAAGCAGCACTGGTTTGAAGGTGTGAACCGTTTCGAAATGCAAGTCAAGGATACTTGGACCGAAAAGGATCTATTAGCATTGTGGAATCAGGCCGACGATGACGACGAAGATGACAATATTGCCCGCTGAAGGAATACATTTAAAGAAATAGAACATAGTTTACAGCACGTCATTCAAGATCAGCACCACAATGCATTGCAGTGAATCTCAATAGCAAGAGTATTACTGGATCAGCTATATTTCAGCTGTTGCTGATATGTATCGACCACCAGGTTTGTTGACACAATTTTTTACAAGTGCATGTAGTCTAGGAGATACGCAGCTTGGATTCAACCCATTCTCTTAGTGATATCTGAAGGGAGATACCTACGCTGAGCCGAAAAGTTAGAGGAGATTAGAAGATAAGAGAGTATTTGAATAGATGCAAAGTTGTGAGCTAAGAGCTAAGGTTAGAAGGTCTGGTTATCTTCTGTGGTCGTAGGTCGTACTGTAGAAGCTTGCTAAAGGCCCAAGAAACAAGAACTCTCACGCTCAACTCACAAACAGTAAACAGTAGCATACAGAAATAGTAATGAAAGAACACAAAATAGAACAGAGCTATGACATTCGAGAGGCCCTGCGAGATTTCACGTCGTAGGTCATAAGTCATAATCATCTGCGTGGCGAGCTTGGGCTTGGGCTGTTTGAAACTTGACGGATGGCGATGACACTCCTCACGCCTCACGCCTCACTCATTTCTCGCATTCCAACACTTCTGTTGCTTGTTCCTCTCCAACTCAATAACCTCGCTCCGATCATTTCTGCCGGAACAACATAATGGCTACTACAGCGAAAGTAACTCGAGATTTCAGCGCAGCACAAGATCTTAGTATGCACGTCAAGGAGTCTGTCAGGAAATCTTAAACGAAGTGACAGATGAATCTCCATTTCTTCAAAATAGCGCACCAGGCAAAACTTTAGTTCTCTCGCCTTATTCGAGCAAAAGGAAATCCGTACGGGAAGATTCTCGGGGCAGGTGCCTTCTCGGTGGTTCATGAAATTGTGGGGTTCGACTTGAATGATGATATTTCGGCCAATATGAATTTGCAAAGTCAACGAACCCGGTTAAAGTTCCAACGGGAAGCAGTCGATAAGAAAACAGGACGCCCTCGATACGTCATGAAGCACTTGAGCGAAGATCTTTTAGGAGACCAAAAGAATTTGCACTGGCTGCTTCTGATTTGGCCGTTGAAGCAGCATTTTGATTCGTCTTCGCCACAAGCATATTGTTTCACTTCGAGGCTTCCCTGTTTCAGGCCTGGCCGCTCTGGACGATGGACATCGCGGTTTCTTTCTCATTTTAGATAGGTTGGATACCACCCTTGACAAGTTGATTGAAGAATGGAAAATCAAAAGCAGCAAGACAATACCGTGAAACTGCAATACAGCAGACAACTAGCTAGTGCTCTGAAATATCTGCACTGCAACCGCATCGTCTTTCGAGACATGAAAACACAAAACATTGGCTTTGATCAAGAAGGTCGTTTGCGTTTGTATGATTTCGGGCTCTGCCGTGAGCTCCCTTCTCCCGATGCGTTCAACAATTTGAGCGAGGAGTTCACGATTCGTGGAGTCTATAAAATGTCTGGTGTAGGCACACGAAGAACAATGGCACCCGAAGTGGTGATGGCAAGAGGCTACAATTGCAAAGCGGATATCTACGGTTGGTCTATCGTCGTGTGGGAAATGTTCATGTTGGCTAAACCGTATTCGTCCTACAACAAAGCAGATCATCAGCTATATGTTTGTCAAAGGGCGAACGTCCTCCTCTGACAGCAGAGGAAGAGAGATCTGTTGACAAACACGAACCCGTGCTATTCTCCGTTCCACCGGTGCTGAGTGGGATTTTGAAGCTAGCATGGCACCCTTCGCTAGCTAGAAGATGCGACGCCGAACTACTTTGCGAGAAACTGGACGAACTGCTCCGGCCGACAAAACAGCCTATCGTCTCTACATTTCGGCGTCCGTGTCAGTAAGATTCTCGGTTTTTCTATGTTAAGAACATACGTACACAAGCATAGATCATCCGGGTGGCCATTGCATTTGTCGTCCTCCCATAACATGAAGGTGTAGATGGTAGACAGACTGCGCCCCATCTTTACCATCGTTGATTACAATTCGGTAACCACCTGGACAAAGTTTTGACCTTCTTGACCGGCAACAAACATCAAGTGACCCAACATTTCCTTTTGTTCCGCAACCGCTTTCGATAATTGCGTTAAGCCAGCTCGTTGTTTCGGAATGACTAGAAAATGAACAGGTGCTTGAGGATTTACGTCGTGGAAAGCAAGTGCAACATCATCTTCGTAGATCTTTTGCAAGGGATATCGCCGGCGATAATCTTGCCGAAAATAGTCGGAGCGCCTGCATCTTGCACAGATTGTGCTTTCTGGACTTCTTCCGAGCTACTCATACTGCGATGAAATACCAGTTTCGAATGGCGAGAATAGGAACTGAAATTTTGGGCCCGAACGAATGGGCGAAGCGTAAACGCGAAGAAACGAGAGGAATGAGACCCCAGGCGAGAAAACTGCGCCGTGAAAACGAAAGCATGTCAGAAAATGACCGAGGGCCTGAGCACTGAGCAGGGAATAAGCGCGTGTAGCTTTAATCTCACCGCATCCAAGGAAGCGTCTATGTGAACTTGATCACACCTTGATTGTTTTCTGCTCCTCCTTTGTTCTCGTGCAATGCGAACGACGAGTTCTGCAACAAAAGATATCTTCCAAAAACCTTGCCAAAAAATCTCACACTCATCGGTCAAATAGTGAATGTCGCATCACCATTGTGTCGGCACGGCACGGCACTCATGACTCAGATGGAGATGATGCACGAATGCCTAATCCCTATTCATTCATCATCAGTCATCAGTCACAAGTCATCAGTCATCAGCACGAAACAAGAAGCAAGAAGCTAATGGAGAACTGTACTGATACTAAACAGAAACCGTCAAAAGTGAAAATAATCGTCAATCGTACATCGTACAAAAGTAGGTTATGGTTCCCATGTGTTCGTTGTCCATCCTACGTGTGCCCTTGCCACGCAGCCAGCAGCCACGCGCTGAGCCAGAAGAACGCGCATGCGTTCTGGGAAGAAAAACCTTTGTAAATTGGCGCCGAAGTCTCAACGGATAGATCATAGAGGTGTCATCCCTTAGGTGGGCATGAAGAAGCCTATGTATTCAAAATTTAAATAGGAGCCATTTCGATTATTTTAGCCATTAAGGAATGCCCGGATGACTACTATTTAGGCGATTTCTCTGCTATTAATTTAAAAGACGAGTATTTTCTATAATGTACCTCTGCGATTTAATGTACAATACACCATGGATTTGAAATGAATGTGTGGAAAGGGCTTTGTTTTTTAGTACATTGTGGCGTAGAGTCGATTATTTGGATCATGGTCGTCCGAGGTGGACGCGGGATTGTGGAAAAGCCTCAACGGCTCTAATTTGTAGCGATCGCTTTGTAGGTCTAGCGATGGAGCAAACGCCCTTCGCCATTCCTCCATTTCCTTCTCATTTTCCTGACGTGAAGTCCCTTTACTCCCCTTTCTCAAGAAGCCTTGTAATACAATGAAATTTACTATTATCTCTCTTCGCCTTGATGGCCGGTGCTTCAGCGAACGAGGCAGACTTGATCGCTGCCGCGATCAACAAAGAGCGCGCGCTTCGAGGAAACCCCAATCCTCTCCAGATGACGCCGGAGGAACAGGAACGTGAAACCCAGATCATGTGCCGCGCGGTCAAAACTTCATTCCCAGCAGCTGTGTCTGCACCGGAAATCTCCGATCGCTTACAGCCACGTTCGTTTGCACGTCGCCTACTGAGAGTTGCTTGCCGTCGATACCGATTGCGGGCGCTGTCTGCCGAACCTCTCAGGTGACCGGAGTGATCAAGCTCGCACCTTTCTCTCTCTTCTACCGTCACCATGAAGGGTTGCGCGACTGGCGTCAGCTCGGATACCCAGGGAGAGCTCGGCGATGTCTGTGCTTCGATTACATCGACTTCGGGAATCAGCGGTGTGAGCATCGATGATTGCGAACTCACCATCGGTGACCAGACCTGCGCCACGTGCCTTGCCTGCACCACTTCCGGAGGAAGCAACGGATTCGGCTTTGACTGCGACTTCCTTGCTTCGGACTTTGCGTCCCCATCGGTCTTCCTTTCTTGGGACGAGGCCGAATGAACGGAGTCAGCATGAAGGAGTTCACCTCCACCTCCGTCTGGGAAGGTGTCGTCGATGGCGCTGCTCAGGAGCTCGCATTGACATCAGCCTAAAGTTTCATACATGTCAGATAATATGCCGCACGTAAAAGTGTACATGTATAGATCAGTAATTTGAAATGTTTAGTTGAATATTCTTCTAGTACGGGACCACACGTCCTCACTTTGCTTTTTTTGCGGCTCCTTTTCGTTGCTGCCTGCTGTAGGTCTACAGAATTCGTAGAGAAACTTCCTCCGGCATCAATCTCATCTGTTGTCGGCGACGTTGTCATTTTGTCATGATATAATTATCCACTTGGTCATATGGTCCGATTGCACGAGCATTGCCCACGTCACGTTCCGACATTGTAAGATGATTAGATGTTTTCCAGCTTACTTTTTTATCGAAAAGGACAATCGAATTTGATTTGTTGCTCTTTTCTTGAAAGTATCCTTCTA
Organism: Fistulifera pelliculosa; assembly: GCA_026008555.1. NCBI lineage: Eukaryota > Bacillariophyta > Bacillariophyceae > Naviculales > Stauroneidaceae > Fistulifera > Fistulifera pelliculosa. Next base: position 663 of record BROJ01000125.1, on the reverse strand, counting down.
TAGAGATAGAAAGAGAGAGAGAGAGCTAGCAATCGCTGTGGTTCCGGGAACGGACCTAGCGCTTCACGAGTTTGCCGTCAATTTCATTTCTCGTAAGTACAATAGTAAGCTTGTAGTTCGCAGACTGACCAATCCTTTTGTCACAGCATTGTGTGTTCGTTGGGCTTAATGACTTTGTCCTCTAGGCGGAATGAACGCTGCGATACATACCTGGAAAGAGTAAATCTTCTATTAGCCGGCAGAGTTCACGGGAGGTTTTCATGCCTCTGACCTCTTGGACGGCCCGGGGATCAATGAATGAATATAATGGACATGTTCGATGTATGGCTCTCTTTCACAAGACCTCGAGGAACCAATTTCAAGTGTAATGCTCGCTTCCCTTGATTGTAGGCGCGTTGCTATGATTCATTCATCCACTATTTTCTCTCAAGAGTCATATAATTAGGAAGAGGCAAGAGTCTAGCGGTTGCTGCCCAGATGCCTACATGACTTAACAACTCTTATGAAATAAGATACGTACCAAAGCTAGAGGAGCAACTCAGAACTAAGGAGCTAGGAACAAGCCCTGTCGTCTGGCCGTCTGGCCGCCCGTCCGCTACTCGTTTGGTAGCTGCAGCGAGAAGATACCGGTACCAGGTAAGTTACTGGTACGGTACCGTACCA
>BROJ01000124.1:0-31023 GCA_026008555.1 Fistulifera pelliculosa | reverse complement strand
AACCCTAACCCTAACCCTAACCCTAACCCTAACCTAACCCTAACCCTAACCTAACCTAACCCTAACCCTAACCCTAACCCTAACCCTAACCCTAACCTAACCCTAAGTGGTCTTTTCGATTGAAAGCTTGGGTGCACTTTTCGAACGAACTAAAAGCGCGGGTGCTCTTTTCGGACAAACAAAAGCTTGGGTGGTCTTTTCCATCATACAAAAGCTTGGGTGGTAAAGCTTGGGTGTTATTTTAAGACAGATTAAAGCTTGGGTGGACTTTTCGAACAAACGAAAAGCTTGGGTGGTAAAGCTTGGGTGCTCTTTTCGGGTGAACGAAAAGCTTGGGTGGTAAAGCTTGGGTGCTCTTTTCAGACGAACAAAAGCTTGGGTGCTCTTTTCGGATGAACGAAAAGCTTGGGTGGTCTTTTCGATTGAAAAGCTTGGGTGCACTTTCGAACAAACAAAAGCTTGGGTGCTCTTTTCGGACAAACAAAAGCTTGGGTGGTCTTTTCCATCATACATTCCTTGGGTGGTAAAGCTTGGGTGTTATTCTAAGACAGATTAAAAGCTTGGGTGGACTTTTCGAACAAACGAAAAGCTTGGGTGGTAAAGCTTGGGTGCTCTTTTCAGACGAACAAAAGCTTGGGTGCTCTTTTCGGATGAACGAAAAGCTTGGTGGTCTTTTCGATTGAAAAGCTTGGGTGCACTTTTCGAACAAACGAAAGCTTGGGTGCACTTTTCGGACAAACAAAAGCTTGAGTGGTCTTTTCCATCATACAAAAAGCTTGGGTGGTAAAGCTTGGGTGTTATTCTTGTGAAGCGGCGCCAGCGGCTATGTGATCCGCCATTCACTGGCTTCATCAATCCGAAAAGTTTAATTTTCGCAGTGACAAAGGGTCTGGGGATGAGGGCCTTCCTTAAATTTGGACTTTTAGGACTTTACTGTATGAGAATGAAGGCTAATGTCTAAGGTACAGGCATAATAGGTAACTACTTTTGTATAGTCGATATTTCAAAAATCGGAAAAATACACTTCTGTATCAAAATGAATATGTCATGATATAAGTTGCATACAGCTCGTACTTATCCGGTTAGCATCGGCCTGAAACGGGTGGTTCTGGACAATCAAGTGTGCAAAGAATTTCTTTGTGCGAGAAACTACGCTGAGGACACGCATTACACGCTAATTTTTGAAATATCAGGCTAAGATGATGATGTGACACGACGGCGTTTGGGATTGCCCTTCGCAGATTCCCAGTCACTTTCGCTGTATCTTTTCCGCCATACCACGGCGCCCGCAACAATTCCTCTTGCTGAATTTGTGAACACTTGGAACATTATTATCAATATTTCATCGAGCTGATTGTATTTGATCAAATTGATAACAGATCATAGAAAATGAATTGGATCTCTTTTTTATCTCGAAGAAGGCGGTTGCTGTTACGCCAGAGTACGCAAAGAAAGGACGGCGAACTGACAGACAGCTGCATTAGCACGAGTATTTCAAAGCCTTCGCATTGTCGTGAATCAGGAGTATCAGGAACTGGAAAACGTCTCAATAAAAGTCGCTCCAACGCTGTTGCGTAGCAGTGTAAGACTGATAGTTTTGAGCTACCATTCCATGCGGGATGGTATCTTGGAGAGAATGCAGCGGGTTGAACGAGATCTGTATTATAGGTCCTCCCGCGCATTCCGCACGGCAGGCAGTTGTCATTGAGACATAATAGCACGGATTCAATCAGATGGCCAAAAACAATCAGAGCAACAAGTCAGCAACGACTTCGATTAGAAGTGAATGCTTCCGTTCGGATGACTCGGTGTCTCGCAGTTGCAAAAGCCGTCAGCAACGACTTCGATGAGAAGTGAATGCTTCCGTTTGGATGACTCGGTGTCTCGCAGTTGCAAACGCCGTCAGCAACGTCTCGATTAGAAGTGAATGCTTCTGTTCGGATGACTCGGTGTCTCACAGTTGCAAAAGTCGTCAGCAACGACTTCGATGAGAAGTGAATGCTTCCGTTCGGATGACTCGGTGTCTCGCAGTTGCAAAAGTCGCCAGCAACGACTTCGATGAGAAGTGAATGCTTCCGTTTGGATGACTTGGTGTCTCGCAGTTGCAAAATTCGTCAGCAACGACTTCGATGAGAAGTGAATGCTTCCGTTTGGATGACTTGGTGTCTCGCAGTTGCAAAATTCGTCAGCAACGACTCGATGAGAAGTGATTGCTTCCGTTTGGATGACTCGGTGTCTCGCAGTTGCAAAAGCCGTCAGCAACGACTTCGATGAGAAGTGAATGCTTCCGTTTGGATGACTCGGTGTCTCGCAGTTGCAAAATTCGTCAGCAACGACTTCGATGAGAAGTGATTGCTTCCGTTTGGATGACTCGGTGTCTCGCAGTTGCAAACGCCGTCAGCAACGTCTCGATGAGAAGTGAATGCTTCCGTTAGGATGATTTGGTGTGATTGCTTTTGTTCGGATGACTTGGCGTCTCACTATCGAAATGACGGCGATGTAACAATCAATTGCCACTTTGTCAACGTTGACTAATTTTTAATTGGTAGTTTCTATGTAGGATGGCTTATGCATGTATTGCTAGTTTTGTCTTAGTTAAGTTGTGCAGGATATTTGTTAGTAGGTTACACCTAGTTATTCGGCTGTCTCTGATTGATGGTAATGTGTGCTAACGCAACAGGGAGGTCCACATCGTTCCCATGAATGTTGTTGATATGATTAATCAACTTTGATGCCTTTTCCTTTCTTGTTTACGCTTTTGCTTATCCACTGCATTCAAACTCCGAGCATTTCTATCTATAATTGGTAATGGATGATCGTGACGGTGATAGAACATCTTGTTGTGCTCTTCCAATCTGGGATCATCCGATGGTTTATAAGTCTCATCGTCCGGGTCCCTGTATAAATCCAGTGAGAAATACTTTCCTTCATTACAATGGGGACAGTTGTATCTCACAAGCTTCCCACCACGCTGAGTTCTATCCATGACAAAAGCCCTCCTTGCTTTTGGATGGTTCTCATTCCATGCCTCATCAAATTGCGCGTTCCTTGCGTTAAGATGTAGTTGTGCTGAATTTTCTACCTGCGGCACAGGTTGCCAAAGAGTTTGTTGCTGTGGCGCTTCCTGCTGCCCAAGCTGCTGCACGTTCTCCTCGTTCTCGTTCTCGTTCTCATTCCTCCTGCTGCGGCGCTTCCTGTCGCCCAAGCTGGTCCGCGTTCTCCTCAGCCGGCTCCTCCCGTTCATCATGTTATTGACTTCTGAGATTAAATCACCGGGGTTCGTTTGAAGCTATTGTCCTTCGCTTCCTCCTTGTCTTCCTTGTCCTCTTCCTCCTTCTCTTCCTCGTCCTCGATTTGGACGCAGGCTTTTTTGAAAACTTGCGCGACCATCCTCCATATCCATAGCGCAAAAACGATGCCATCCGTGAGGCAAAGGAATGACCAGTAAATCACCAATGTCAAAAGCAAGCCGAGGAGGGAGCCACTGATGCCCCACCCCAAATGAATCTGCAGCTCCTCGCAGTCAAAGGGAATCATGTCGAAGCCAAAGTAAGACTCGACAGTAACGGCAAAGATCACAAAGTGATGAACAAAAAAGCCAAGAATGACGGTGGCCCCAACCAGGACGCTGGCGATCCAATAAAACACTTGATTTATTTTGCGAAAAAGGAGACAATCACGCGCGAAATGATAGCGATCGTTGGCCTCCGCAAGAGAAGGTCCTGCGACAATCCGGCGTAGAAACACAAAGTTTCGAGCATACCATCGCCAATATACTCACAAAGAATCGTCAAGTTGGTACCAAGGACTGTCAGCGCCAACTTCACAAGATTCCGAATCACACTGTAGAGCATGTCGCTCATCTCCCAGCCAAAATGCTCATGCGCAGCGAAAACGCAAGCAATCGCAAAGAAGGTCAAGAAGACCACGAAAGTCGTTGCAACAATGAATTTCTTCTCGGTGTCGAACATCATGATAGAAAAATAATAATAATGCGAATAAAAGATTGAATGAATGAATCGAATGAATGTGATGATGATGCGTTTTGTTACCGCAAGAGGAAAAAATGATGCGAGTTGAGGTCATTCCACGGCACAATTTTTCAACAGGCATTTGTTCAAAATCGCCTGTTTGTGGCATTTGATTCTATTTGTTTCGAGGTAATTCCATTTAAATGCCAGATAATGCGCAATTTACGCCGAAAGACAATTTTATTTCGTTTTTTGCAATTCACGCGTTTTTCGTCGCTGGGTGTTTTTAGCGCGCACGCGCGTCGTTTTTCAAACCAGGGTACGGCGTTAAAATCTTTCGAGGGCAGCAAAATGAGAGTCAGAAAACAGAAAACGGAAAACTTTTACATTCGTATGAATACTGAATACTGAATACAGATGCAACGGTCATCGGAAATCGGAACTGTCTGGGCGTAGTACTTTAATGAGAGTCAGGAAACGTTGAACTATCGCATTTCGGATTCAAGATACAACTACTCTGGTGTACATTGTTGAAACGTTTTCGAATTGAATCGTGTTGCTATACAGCCACGTAAGGATATACGGTCATTCGGCTATATATAATCCGTGATGTGCATCAATTCTAGAGTGGATATTGATCCCAAACTTTGGCAATTACACCCAGACGCTGAAACGCATTTCTTTCGTCAAAGAAAAAAACAAGTCGAAACCGAACGATTCTCACAAATTGAGGGTGATCTTTTCTGAGCCACAACATGTTGACAAATCAATCAATCTACATAATTCTTTGCTTACTTGACATCGTGATACTTCAATTCTATGAACTTGCGACTTGCGCCTATTGAGTTTTCCTGCGTGGGTCCAGCATAAAATGTCTCAGCATCACACGAATTTCAATGTCGCAGTATCAAAGGTTCTTCGCGAATTTTGTTTTCTGCATCGAGCGAACCACCCGTGTTTTTCCTTAATTCTATCCATAATGAGACTGGGTCCGACTCATCTCAGCCTCTCAACGCGGTCGCAAGAATCAATTGTGTGTTATCCCTTTATTTATCTATTTATTCGATTGTTGTTCGAAGTGCTCTCGACTTTCGGCAAGAATACTCCTATGCGAGACAAAGAAAAGCTAATGCAGATTGATACCACGATTAAGCGGATGTCCAAACGTCCAAATTGTACGCTTCTTCTCCTTTTGAAGGCGATAATCGGCGAAAACGAAAAGTAATTTATTTTGTATTTTATAGTTACAGCTTCTATCACTTATCAGCTCAATAAATCAAGTCGATATATACGAAAACTGATAATAGCTGTCGTGTGAATGTTAGTCTCTGATCAAGCAAGCCGGCACGATAGCTCGTTGGCGAGTCGTCCTGCCAGAACTGAAGAAATGAACTTGCCCGTCAAATATCGAAAACGGCAAAGCTTCTCCAAGATGTGGGCGCATGAATCAGCCCAGTGGCAATCTACGCTCATAGGGAATCATGTTGAATGAGGGAGTTGCATTTATCAGCGAGGTTTCATCGGTGTACGCATTTTCCGGCAAGACGACCTAATGGAGCCCCATATGCAATGGGCGCAAAGCCGGCAAATATACGAATTTCTTATCAACAATCCTCTGTTCTGTTACTTTGATATTATTGCTGCGTGTTTTCGATGTCAATGGAGCAAATAAACAAAAGCAGAGTCGATCTTTCATCAAGATACTTTTCGTGACGGTTCTGCAAAATTAATTTGGAAACAAAAAAATGGGAGACGCGGAAAAACAAAGAAGGCGCTTGTGGGAGAGCGATAATAAGAAACCACGCTTTTCGGCGTCTGACCATCGCTCGCTCCGCTCGCGACTTTTATTGCCAAAAACAAGCAACGATTGCTAAAACCTCACAAGTTGTTGACAAGAGGATACCAATATACTTTCGTTAGCAACAAATATAACTAGAACTCTCGAAAATGAGAGTGTCGACACGTAGCAAGGAGTAGCTGGCAGTAACTGTGGTTGCTAATTCGACTCTTGCTGCAACTACCTCGAGAACTTGCGTTCGATAAAATCCGGAACAGGTGGAAACTTGACTCTACCAGCTTTTGCATCAGTGCGTGAATGACAACTTTTCCAACATCATCGACACCCACTCCATCAATGTATTGGTCAAACCAGTCGCTGTAACCGCCCATGGATTCCATCATTTTATTGATTCCTCTCGCCGACTCCATCAATAGTGGACTATGTAAAATTGTCGCAAGTTCTTCGTTGCAGCTCGTCGTGGCGCAGACTCTTCCGGTGGCAGATCGATCAGTGCTGCCGTGGTATCAACTGTAGGATAAGCTTCAATAACCTCCGTAAGATAGCTTGTCGCGGATCGCGACCTCGAAAGTAAGCATCCAGACCATCGTCTAACCAAGGAAGAACGTCTTGCGACTTTATGCAATGTCGAGTATTGTTTTCCTCTATGTCGACATCGCTCCTGGATTCACCTTTTCTTTTGCAATTTGCATAGCCGATTTGCGTCTAGTTCGGTCAATAGGAGTTCGCGCTTCGCCTGCTGACGCTGAACAGTATTTTCGAACGAAAACGGCAACTGCCGAGAACCATGCTCCAGTACTTGCCATCGCTTTGCCACAAACCCTCGAATACTTTGAATTCGTTCATTCAGATCCTCTTCGGTCGGACTCGTTTCGTCCGTGCCCTTATTGTCGGCCATTGCCTCGCAACTGCTGGTAAGCACGGGCACCAGCGGTCGTTCCGGAATCGTCATTGCCTTGAACTCCGCTGCAAGTCCTTCCAATTGACTACCCCGAGCTCCATATTTTGCTGCAAACCCGCAGCCGCTTCGCGAAACGCCGGACGCAGCGAATTTTCGAGCGGATACGCATCTTCCAGGTTTTCAGTCTCGAGCAATTGTCGGAGATTGGTGGGAACATGAAACGAAGCATTCGTTGTGTGTGCAAACAAGAGTTTTCCAAAATTGGTTGTTGCTTCCGGTCGCTTCCAAAGAGGATGATCCTCATATTCGAGTAATACCTTTTCGATTGTTTTGGAAACCGCAATGAATCGATTCTGCAATGACTGCATCTTGACGACTGCCTTTTCGTGTTCTTCGTTCAGTCGCACAAGCTGCTCGTATTTTTCTTGATATTGCTGTGTCTCATACCATGGAGCCAAGACGATATCATCCGGAACTCCGATATCCGAATCCCATTTCAAAAACACAAGGGCATTGAACCAAATGAGAAAGACGAGTCCGTGAGATGCGAGTTGCTGCGCAAGAATGGGTTTTATTTTGTTTACGTTTTCGCTCGCCATTCCTCTTGTTTATTGTTACTATTATTTGATAGTATAATGTATAATCTGTTGTTCATGAAGTGATAAACAAATAATCACCATCCGAAAGACGAGCAAGCAAATAAGCGCCTCTCCTCATGGTCCTCCGAACGAACGTCTGCGTCCACAAAGTCTGTAGGTGTGAACTTTACTAACGAATTTCTTGACGCGCGCAAAGTTGAACGGTGGAAAATAATAATGCAGCGAACAGAAAATCCGTACGCGGGAAATTAGACTACCGGTAGCTCGAAGAAAATAAATACCACGGCTCAATCATTTGAAAAGACGCACAAAAAACACAAAATCTATACGCCTCGTCGTTTACTGTATTACGATACACTGAAACTAGGTATTTCTTCCAGCATCTGTCAAAGCGCTCACCAGAATTTCATGTTGACGAGCCAAGTCACCGTCGATAGTATCTCTGCCCGCTAGTAACGCCAAAGTTCGTTCGATGTGGTTGGCACTGTCTGTAGAAATGGTGGCTGAAACGACCGGCTGGTTTACCATCTGTTTGTTTGAAAGGCAGTCACGGTCAGATAATGCAACAAGCAGGCATGGAGATATCATAACCATTCCAATTACATGCGCACTTACTCCTCCAGGAAATTTGAATGCAACGCGGGTACTGTATGTTGCAATCGCAGCGCGGCGGCAATTTGTTCGATGTTTCCCAGCGACGCCGGAGCTGCCATGTGTGCCGAGGTAAGCGGTAATGAATTATGGACGGTCAGGATTCTCTGTATCCAGTTTTCGTCTGTGGAGCTGACGAGCTCGTAGCAACGTTATGAATGGTAGATGTAGTAGATGTGAGTGGAGGTACATGCGACACCATTGTACCCGGAGCATCTAATCCAGTTGCAGCCAGCTGCGGATTGTCGCCAGGTGCCTGACTGGTCACGGGAACCGGTTCTTTCGCAGAACCTGCGCAGTCTGGAATAGAGCAGCATGCTTCACCGAGAGCTTCCTTCGCCTTTTCAGAGCCAAGAAGTCCGAATGGAGGCCACAGCTCATCAAGATTAGGTGCTTTTGAAGACTCGTCGTCATTGTCGTCAGTTTGGTCTTCCGACTCAATATCTGTTTCAAATGTTTCATGGAACTTTCCAAGATCGAGTTTGGAATGGTCGACTTCTTCGCCCAAACAATGCGGGCACTTCCATTCAGCCTCTTCTTCAATGCTCTCTTTAGGAATGCTCAAACATTGACCGTGGAACCATTTGGAGCATTGGTCGCAGCACAGCATGAAGCGCCCATCGCTCGGTCCTCCACAAACACAGTGACGAAACCCTTTGTCTTCGATGACGGTAGCAAGTCGTGACTCAAATGGAAGGTGCACAGGAATATCGTCGGCGGCTCGAAGAAGTTCCCGAAGAGTATTCATGTCGAAATTCCGATTCTCCCAGGTATCGGAGTCAAGGCTTTAGCTGCCTTTCCTTGCCACGCTTCAGCTCTTTCGCAAGTCTTTTCAAGAAGCGCAATACACGCAAGGCCTTGTCATCTAGAGCTTTCAAGTCCTTCCCGTGACTCACCAACAAGGCCATCTCTTGTATGGAGGGCCGTTTTGCTAGAATGAGCAGTACCCGGAAAGTCCATTCTATACGTAGAAGCGCATCATGAGTTGAGGTAACTTCGTCAAAACGATCCAGTCCAAGCTCCGTTGCTTCAGCAGAGACATTGCTAATCTCGGATAACATCTCGCTGTTTGGGCCTGGACGAGTCGCCAGGGCTTTATCTTCAGTCGTCGGCGCTAAAAGAGCGCCCTCAAACGAATACTCCAGTCTTTCAGCTGTTGAGCGGATCGATCTTCGTCTCGGTACTGGTTTTTCTGAACAATCAAATCATCAGCTAATCTGACGAGTCGGGATTGACACGCCCCGACGTTTTCCTTGATGGTTTCCAGCCGGCTTTCTATCTGCTCGTCTGCGACTACGCTGTCATGTGGCATCGAAGTGGGTTCAACAGGGAGGCTAATTTCTTCGACAACGGTTGCCGCATCTGACTTTGTCACTGCCGGTTCCGTAGATTCCTGAATAAGCATTCCTTCTACCCGTGATTCAACCGCACTCTTACATTCTTCCGTTTCGTCACAATCAGTTCCACGTCCTCCAGTAGCAACTTTGCTGAGCTTTTCCAGAAGTTCAGCTTTCTCGATATCTAGTGTTTCAATCTGCTTCGTCTCTTTTCTGACCTTGCGCTGGTGTTTTTTGAGCCAAGACCTGACGAGCTCGTTTCAGTTCCTTTCCGCTCGTCCATTTCCTGACCGTAGACGCCAACGACGCGGCGCACACTTTGTACGATTGCAACGCAGAGCATCGTACGCAAGTGTATTTGTCGACTCTATTTGCTTTGGATTCCGTCACACCGATGCAGCCCACGTGAAACCACTCCCGCAATCGTCGCAACCGATCATAAACCCTTCATATGGTCTTCGGCAGATACAGTAGTTTTTGACGGCATGCTTCAGCTTGGTGAACTCTTCTGGCATGTGTATTAGCAGTGACTCGTGCTCGTCGATAAGAGACTGCACCGTTCTAGCTTGAAGCGAGCCTTGCTCAATTTTACTTCTTTTACTTGATTGGCCCAGGTTCGAGCCGCTTTCAATTCAATCTGGAGCTTTTTTACCACGGGAGATACGAAACCGATCTTTTCAGCTTCATCACACAACGATCTAGCTTCTGACATGGTAATCTTTTCTCCCGATGAAAGTATATCAGCGACACTTGTTGTCCATTCACGTGCCTCGTCGACGATGCGGCGAAGCCTTTCAACAAGCTCGCACTCCGGAGGAAATTCTTGGCCCGCTTGAGCTGTTTCTTTCAATTTTTCCAAAGAAGGCTTCTTTTCTCCTGGAGAAATCAAAGCCTCGGCAGTTTTCGACCACTTGATAAAATACTCGCGGTCTTTGGAAATAGAGGACAGTCGTTGAAGCTGATCGCGAACGACACCTGAGAAAGCAGATTTTACACTTTCAAGTGCGCCAGCGTTGCCACTGGCAGAATCATTTTCAGCTCCTTCCAATAAGCTGTCGCAGAAGCCTTTCCCTTCAGCAATGAAGCGATCGAATGCACCAAAGAAGCGTTTGTCGAACACATCACGCTGGCTATCCAAATACTTTTCGGAACGAATGCACCATCTACCGATTGCTTCCAAAGCGGGGCAAGCGTCGATTCGGGGTAGCTACAACCATGCTTGCAGCATCCTTGTTGAACTCTTCCACAAGTGTTTGCAAGTCAATAGAATCTTGTCTTCGCTGGCCTCTTGACTGCTTTCACCGACAGTCTTCTTTCTATCGTACTGATCCGGAGTGCCGTATCGCGTCAAGAGATTCTCGCGAAAATAATCAAATCGTCGAGCAATGATCTCTAAAGATAGCGAGGCGTTTGCTTGCCATTTTCTTGCAGTATCGATCTCCTTCAATAGTGCATTGACCTCGTTACACGTATCAACAGGCAGAGCATCAGCGTGCTTGATAAGCTCTTCCAAGTCATCGATGGTAGGAGAACACTTCTTCCCCTTACGCTTCACTCCTGTCACCATTGACGCTTTATTCATCCATTCAGAAACGTCGTCAAGCACGCCTTGGAGGCGCACTGCTTCCTCGAGTTCAACTGCCAAGTCACTGTCAGCAGCCTCAACAGCAGCATGTAGATCCGAAATAGTAACATTCTCTCCATTTTTACAACACCGAATCAGGATCGCATTTTGCTTGTACCAATCTTCAGCTTGAGTCAAGACTTTATTCAATTGAGAGGCAGCTGGTCCCAGATTCGCTGCAATGTTCTCGGCAGCGCCGGCTAAAGCTCGTAGATTTTCGAGCGACCACGGTTTCTCCGAAAGCGAGTCGTATTGTTCAAGCCATGCCTCTACTTCCTTGACTAGCTTGCGAACTTCGTCCTCTCCTTCAAGTTGCCACGAATCTCTTTCACTTTCATCGAGTATTATCAGGCGCTCTCTGAGATTTGTTGCTTTTAAAACGTGTTCCTGCAGCTCCTCGAGCTTCGGGCGCTTTGATTCCCATTTCTTAGCTTTGGCCGACCAGCTTCTTGCTTCAATCTCTATTTGTAACAACTGTACGCAATCCACTTGAAGTGGTAGTCTACCACCTTCGGAAGCCAGTTCGTGCAAGATCGGGATGACATAGTCCCCATCCTCCGACGACGAATGTAATGCCGAACGTATGTTTTGCATCCACTTGAACATAATCTCAGACGGCGATTGTGACGCTCTACTTTCAGGTGGCTGGACTGCTTCCTCAAAGCGCTGCAGCCAGCTTTTGCCCAAAGTGATCCGTGACATCAGCTTGTCGACATACTCTGACAAATCCAGAGGTAGCATTTCTCCACGCTTTACGAGATCATCCATCTCCTGCAGACTGAGCTTTGTTCGTATAGCAATACTGGCACGGTCGATCCAAGATTCTGACTCCTGCTGTATGGAAAGAACCTCCTGAGCTTCGTCAAATGGACACCGAACACGTTGGATTTCTCGAACCAAATTGGCCACGAACTTTGTGCTTTCCTTTTACCAGAGAGCCGCCATTCTCGAACGCAGTCTCTGATCTCGTACACTTTGCTTAATCTGGATCTAAGCTGTGATAGCCCTCGCGATTCAAAACCTAACTCTCCCCTTCGCGAACAAGAGCTTCGGCATCTTCCAGACTTTTGAAACCAGCGTCCAAGCGTGTCTGCCAATTCATCGCAGCATCGATCTGACATTTCAGTTCATGATGTTCATCCAGCTGCAGAGGACTTTCCTTTGTTAAAGTATCCATTCGTTTACGAAGCTCTTCAACGTCGACTCCTTTTGGTACCACAAATCAAATAGGCGGTCTTGATGAGCGCGGGCCGTTTCCACGTAACTCACCAGCATATCGAGACCGTCATTGATATCTTTGACGGTTGTGTCATGTGGCTGAACAACAAACACATTCTCTGGATCAGGCAGTTGTTTACAGAATTCAAGCAAACGCATTATCTGCGATACATAAATAGGGTCTTGTTCCAATTGCTGTTTCAGTTGCGCTGTCAATGCATCACACAGAGCCAACACCGCTTGCCAGATATCTTGAGCATTCTCCAAACTATCCTTTTCACTGATTGGGAAGATTGCTTGATCCCCAAACGCAAATCACCCAAGATTGTAATGGGCTCCATCAATTGTCTCCACGAACGCGGCTTTTCCTTGTGCCGTCTCGCAAAACACATTCGACCTCCACTGAGCGCCACAAACTGCGACCACGTTGCTCGACTAGATCCTCCTTCATCATCAATATCCATGACAGCAGCACGCTTGGGAAGAGGGAGCTCACCATCGCTTTCCCGCGAGCGCTTCTTGGTCGTACGAGCCTTTCGACGCGGTTGCTGCGATTCCTGGATGGATATTTGTTGCTCTCCTTGCCATTTGCAAATGGCTTGAATCCACGAGTCGAATGTCTCTGTTTCTTCCGAAGTTGTTGATTTTTCGCTTCGCGGCGCGTAACAATAGTCGGCGTTGTTGCATTGTCATTCGTTTGGATGTCGCTGTGGCGATCCATAACCGTAAACGGAAAAGTTGTAACATGGAATCCGGAATCCGACGCTCCTGTTATTTCCGACGACCCGCTCAGAGAAAACGACGACGACCATGGACCAAGCGCCCGAGCAAGGGTCTTTGTGACGCGGAGGACTCTGAAGACGAAAAAAGAACAAGAACAATGTCAGAATAATATCCAAAAGTCAAGAGGAAACGATCATGACGAAACGACGGAGCAGGATGCCTTGAAATGGTCGCGTTTCGTCGCCTCAAGGTCTTATACAAAACGGACAACACTTTCTCTGGCAATCGACAAGAAAGACCTGCGCTCATGGGGAACTCTCTTCTATAGCTCAGTGGATGACAGGGGTGGACAAGGGATCGCATACACGGCACTGGGCGCAAAGAAACACGGAATTTTGGCCATCTTTTCGGCAATAGGAAAACTTCAGACTTACCGGAGGATTGTTCGTCCTGCGTACAATAGGGCACATCGGATGACATTAACAGAGGTATTTCCCTCTCGGAACGATAAGACGATTCAATATCCGGCAGTGCCTTGACCTGAAAGATGTTCCTGTCCGTGGGAAGCGCCGCGGAAAGGTTTCCTCCTCCTCGTTTTCGCTACGAGTCGTTGGGCGTCTTGCGCTCGTTGCAGTGAGAGATGGTCGGCCCATTCTGATAGCGCAGCGCGTGTGTATGAATGCTTTCTTTAGTCTACTTTGAGAATATGTAGTTTACAACTCGCTCTTTTGGCAATGCTAATTTGTATTGTTGTTGCGATTAACGGCGTTTTTGTGCTCGTCGCTCTTTCGTCTCTGTCGTCCTTTGGCAAGCGGCGAGCCTGCAATGCTTGTTTCATGATTCCTCAAGTACTCTTTTGTATCGACGAAATGAACCGGTTTCGGACTGTGGTTTATGTTGTATCCTTTGTCGTTCCGTAAAACAGGAACTGACAACGGACAGACGCAGACGGATTGCAAAGAACGACACAAGAAAAAAACGATGACAAAAAAAATGACGATGATGACAAACGCCAAACGCAACACGCAACATGTGAGCAAATTGCAAGGAGAGAGATTGTCTAGTCGAGTGTTTGGTGGGTCAGCGCCACAAGCAGATAATTGGACTGAAGGGAATCTATCGTACTGGACGCGGGGCTGCGGGTTAGCCAAAAGTTTGCAACCTCAGTGCCATGACTATTTTGACAAATGACGCGACGACGAATGCTCGTCCAATTGTAAATATCGTCGATCCAGGATACACCCTCGCTCGTTGCTGAACTCGACGGAAATATCTGCGGAAATGCATGAAAAGTCGAAGCGTGGGTTGTCTTGGAGGATGATTCATTCGTAGGACACGTGGGTGGAAGAAGGAATGCGACGTGCCAGTTTTCTGATTAGGTGTCATTCCGACAAATTTGCTGGACCAAATCAAGAGACGTGGCTTGCAACAGCTATCCACTGGTTCTCGTCAAGGGTATTTGAAAAGGCGGTGGAAACGATCATCGATCAATCTCGAAATGGTACGTTGTATTTCTGTCGAAGAATATTGAAAGTACATGAATGAAACGGATTCGCTCATGAAAGAACATTGCAAAGGTACACTAGTAGAACTGAACCCATCGCTCATCAATCGATCGAATGAGTTCCAAAAAGCTTGAGCGTTGTTACAAAGACTGTCGAGAAGTTCCAGTCGACGGACAATAATTCAGTTACAACCAACACATCTTCGGGAAATTATTTTCAAATATACGGAACAATCAACCATTTTTTCACTGTGTGCTGCCGAAAGTTGCTCTGATCGGAAAATTGCAGGTAAAGAAGACCTGTACGCGGAAAACACACGCATCGAACTTCTGTGCGTGTGAAAATTTCAGTTGAAGAAAACCTGTACACGGAAAACACAAGCATCGAAATTCGGTGCGCCGGTAACACGTACAGGAAAGCTGTAGGAAGAAAAAAGCATGGATCTTATTTTTATGCGCGCAAAAAAATAATACGGAGTATTGAAAATAGCAGGTACAGAAACCTGTACGCTGCAAAGACGTACGCATGGAAAATCTATGCACAAGAAAATCAAGCAATCATCCGCTCAGACATAAAACTATTTGCATTAATAAGAAATTTGAAATAATGAGCGACGAGATCGAATGGAAGTGAAATGTTTTGTGAGCGAAAGAGAAAAGCTAGCAATGGTAAGGTTACTAGTTTAGTTGTGTATCGTGTCTTAGCTGTACCGGAGCGTCTCAAACGCCCGCCTCTCGTCGTTGGCGCCAAATGCACCGGTTCTGCGCGCTGCTTGAAAAATTCCCCGCCATTCTTCGCAATATCAAGGCAATATCTATCATAAATCATTGATAATCGTTCGATAATAGATCCGCTGTCTTTTAAGATCT
The DNA here is from genome assembly GCA_026008555.1 of Fistulifera pelliculosa. NCBI lineage: Eukaryota > Bacillariophyta > Bacillariophyceae > Naviculales > Stauroneidaceae > Fistulifera > Fistulifera pelliculosa. Next base: position 15,827 of record BROJ01000124.1, on the reverse strand, counting down.
GTTCTTTCTCTCTTGCTTACTTCAATATAATATTTGATTAACCGCAACAGCAGTGCTCTCTGGACTGCAAAACCAAATCACAAACACACGACATTTTCATCTCCTTGTTTATCTTCGACCATGGACGCCACCAACCCTCAACAACAGCAACAACAAATGCTAATGCAGCAACAGCACTTTCAACAAATGATGATGCAGCAACAAGCCCAACAACAAGCGCAGCAACAAGGCAATGATATGCAGCGCTTGCCCATTCGTGCCTATTTGGATCAAACGGTTGTGCCCCTGTTGCTCGATGGTATGCAGTGTAAATTGTGTTGAGACGTTTCTTATTCTTCTCATTACTCAATTATTCATCAATCTATTTTTCGTCACCAGGCATGTCGGAACTAGTCAAGGAACGCCCCGCAAACCCTATTGAATACTTGGCCAACTATTTGTTGAAACACGATCCGCAACGTGCTGCTGCTCAGCCTCCCATGAAATAATGATAGTCTAGATGAACTTGTCGAGTTGAATTGTGATTCTAGAGTTTAATGGATTTACATTATAGGATTATAGTCGATTCGATCTATTATAGTGTTTCTATGATATTCATTCTAAATGCCAAATCAAGTCATTATTTCATAAATCCTCCATTTGCAAACGACACAATCCCATTCCAGCAAACGCGACAGCTATTGTCAAATACACTGGCTTGTGAATCGCTCTTTGAAACGGTGATAATGCGCGAGGCAAATCGACTTCAAAGGCATTGTACGCAAAGAAACTGGACAATCCGAGACAAGTGGCGACACCGACGGCGCGACAGGCCAAGCAATCTTCCTTTGCTGGAGTTTCTTGTTTGGGTATCTTTTCGTTCATGTTGTGGGTTTTTGAAATATTAAAACACAACGTTATTTTACATTCTATTCATTCGTTGCCTGTTGGAGATACAATGGCTTTCATCCTGTTTTCACTTCTTCACAATGGAGAAGGATAAATGGACGTACGACGTACAGAGCAAGCGGCACTGTATCTTCCACATCAAGCCATCAACCGCAAAACATATCAACCGCAAAAACATAGCAATAATAATCGCAACAACTTCTTGTTGGATCGGAGGATCGCACTTCAATCCATCAAATTGCAAGTTTATTGCATTACTTCTTTGCTATACATTCATTATTCTTGTTATTGTAATAAGTGGTGAATCAGAATGAAGTCTGCGTGTCTCTATTATTTGCTATTAGCGCAAACCGTGCATTCGTTTGTCGTTCCTTCTCGATTGGCGTCTTCCTTCTCGACAACTCTGTCGTCGTCTCTCAAGGAAGATCCCAAGACGGAGGAAGCAAAGTCAACCGATGCTTTATCCTCCAAATCCTCCGAAGGACTGCCATTCTGGTGGGAAGCCGTTTGGAAATTGCCCATTATGAAACGCGGAACGCCCGGTGAAGCCATCATCTTTGGAGACTCGGCGCATGTGTTGCGCACCAACATTGAGCAAATTTATGGCGATTATCCATCGTTGGATGGGTGTCCGCTCGCGGAAGGAGAGTTGGGGATATTGCCGATGGTACCATGTTTATTGGTTTGCAACAGTATTATCAGAATTACGGCAGTCCCTACAAATTGTGTTTTGGGCCCAAATCATTTCTGGTCGTCAGTGATCCAGTGCAAGCGCGGCATGTGTTGCGCGAAGCCAATACGGATTACGACAAAGGTGTTCTGGCAGAGATTCTCGAACCGATCATGGGAAAGGGATTGATTCCGGCGGATCCAGAGACTTGGAAAGTCAGACGCAAACAAATCGTACCCGCCTTTCATCAAGCGTGGCTCAGTTATCTTGTCGGATTGTTTGGATACTGCAACGAACCTCTCATTAAGAGTTTGAATGAGATTGCGCAATCCAAAGACAAAAGGCAGAAATGGAAACGTACTTTTGTTCCGTCGCACTCGATATCATCGGTCTCAGTATTTTCAATTACGAATTTGGGAGTGTCACGCAAGAAAGTCCTGTCATTAAAGCCGTATACAGTGCACTAGTAGAAGCGGAACACAGGAGTATGACGCCGGCGCCCTATTGGGATATTCCATTGGCCAATCAACTCGTGCCAAGATTGAGGAAATTCAATTCGGATTTGAGTCTTTTGAACAATGTATTGGATCAATTGATTGATCGAGCCAAGCAGACGCGACAAGTGGAAGATTTGGAAGAATTGGAACAGCGCAACTATGAACAAGTTTCAGATCCGAGTTTGTTGCGATTTCTGGTGGATATGCGAGGAGCAGATATTGACAATAAGCAATTGCGAGACGATGTGAGTAAAGGGAGTTTGTCTGCAGTCTGGAACTCGCTGTTTAGATACTTGCTCTAACACCATTCTTCTTCTGCAGTTGATGACCATGTTGATTGCCGGACACGAAACAACAGCTGCTGTCTTGACATGGGCATTGTTTGAGCTGACTCGCCATCCAGAGTGCTTGAAAGAAGCACAAACTGAAATTGATCGTGTCGTGGGAGATCGTACTCCCACGTACGAAGACATCAAAGAACTCAAGTATCTGCGATTGATCATTGCCGAAACGCTTCGTTTGTATCCGGAACCGCCATTGTTGATTCGTCGATGCCGTACCGAAAACAATATTCCAGCTGGTGGCGGACGCGATGCTACTGTTATTCGTGGAATGGATATGTTCATTGCTATTTACAATATTCACCGCGATGAACGCTTCTGGCCCAATCCCGACAAATTCGATCCGATGCGATTCACTCGTCCTTACACGAACCCTGACATTCCTGGATGGGCCGGATACGATCCTGCCAAGTGGGAGAACAAATTGTACCCCAACGAAATTGCATCCGACTTTGCTTACTTGCCGTTCGGTGGTGGGGCTCGCAAGTGTGTAGGCGATGAATTTGCTGTATTGGAAGCTACGGTGACTCTGGCTATGGTCTTGCGACGATTTGAATTTGACTTTGATCCCGACTTTCAGACGTCGGACAAGTGTTCGATGGACGACATGCCCAAACGAACGGACCATCCCGTCGGAATGCGAACTGGTGCGACAATCCACACCAGGAATGGTCTTCACATGCTAGTGAAGAAACGGCAATTGGATTGAATTCAACTGATAATTAATGATAAGTAGTTAAGCAAATGTGTAGTGATGAGATAATCTATTGAACGAGTCTTTGCTGGATCGTATTAAGCGTTGAAATGTATTTAATCTAGAATGTCCGGTTGACGGAAGAGAAGAAGAGGTTATGTTTCCTTCAAGAAATTTTGCTGACGACAATTTCTTCCTACAAATTCAAAACATCGATAATCGTCTTCAATGCTTTCTGTGCCGCCAAAACTTGTGTTTTCGATTCGTTGAGATACTTGAGTACAGTATCTTGACCACCGCCGGGATTGTATTCACCAAATTGACTAATAAACGCCATACTATTGCTCATGCTGACGGCACTATCCCACTCTTCCGATGCATCAAAGAACGATTCGAGTGCTTCCGGATCAACGTCCATATTCTTCACCTTGGCAAATACTTTATCAATCTGGAAAAGCGGATCTGTGGTGGAGCGAAGCCTAGTGCTTTGCGAATCGCGTCTGCGTTGCGTTTGCACTCGCCTCCGTTATCACGGCAAACCGTTGTATAAACTTCAAAGTTTTCTACCAAATCGTTGATATCTTTGTATCCTATTTTGATGCGCTCCAATTCTTCCTTTGTAGGTGTTGGTGCTGCAAAAGCTGGTTGTATTTGAGCGATTGCTACACCTCCACTGATGACGGAGGTAAAGAAGTTACGTCGGGAGGACATTGGCGTTTTGATCGAGTAAGCATCGCTTGTTGAAGAAAGACTAAGCAGAAAAACGGACGTGTATACAGAAAGGAACATTCTCATGGTGAACAGATTTCCTTGGCAGCTATACGACTTTGGTTCGACTTTCGAATAGCAATAGCTGATTCGAAAAGGAAGGTATTGCTTCGATAATGATGTAATGTTGTTATGGTGGGCTTTTTGTTGTTTCTCAGGAATGCGTTGTCAGCTTTATTGTCGTCATCGTCCGATCGTCGACCTTCGTGGATCGGGAAACGATGAGACATGGAACTGTCCGTCATCCGTCAACAACACGGCCGCACGTGCCACTCGCACTCGAAACGCTCGCGAAACGCGAAACTATAGATCGACATGCCATATTCTACGTATAACTTGAAATGCGTATAATCGCATATTATCCATATTTAATATTTATACGTAGAGCAAAATTGCTATACGAAGATCGTGACGTCCGTGCGCCTAGCGCCTAGTGTCTTTCGCTCAGGAAGACCAAGAAATTTCCTCGGCGCAAAAGCGGCTCGGGATTTTTCCGCTGCGCTCGCGCTGCGTATCACAATACGTAGACAAATACGCAGAAATCGTATTATACGTAGAGGAAAGGTGCTATATGATATAATGTCGAACTATACGCGAAACGCATGCGATCAACATCAACAATTTTTTAAAAAAAACAAGTGACCCGGCACCACGTCAGCATACAGTATCTATGATCTACGGAAGCCGCTGCTCCTTTAGAAGAATAAAGTTCTTTTCAAGTTCAACGTCTCGTGACACATGTTCGAACGATTAAACTATCCCACATAATGTAGAGAAATGGCCACTAGAACGAAAAGTGGAGAAATTGAAGAAATTGAGTGAACTCGCTATAGCCCAGGGCTGTATCTAATTTTCTTCAAGACCATTCGACATGCGACGCTGGCCTTCCCGTTATCAGCTCGAGAACGCGACAGGTCGCTACGGTTGACGCTCAACACGTAGACACGGCTCTTTTCGCCCTGTCAACAGCTGTCATCCAAATTTTCCCTTCCATAAAAACAATTTATCGATTTTACACGCGACAAGACAAACAACACATCCCCATACAAGCGCAAACATGGCCAGCGAAAGGAATCCGAATGATATCGATGAACGTGCGGGTAAGGTTGAAAGTCATGCAGTCATTACAGATTGTCTAGACCCGATAGCTGTTAGCTAACCCTGCTCCAACAGCCGACATTCAACAGCCACAAGCAAAGAGAGCAAAGCTTGACGAAGACGCAAGTGAAAAGGTGGAGCATTCGATGAGCTTTCCGGAGCAACTGATGCGCATCATTGATAACGAGAACGAATCAAAGGGCACGATTGTGTGGAAAGGCGATGGGAGCATTTTTGGATTTCCACAAAAGAGTTTATCGATGAAGTTCTTCGAGTTCATTTTAGCGGAACCAAATATGATTCCTTTGTTAGGAAGCTCAATCGGTAAGAACATTTTGCAAGAGAACAGAGCAGAGCGATACTAGTATGCTGGTGCTGACTTACCCTTCACTCTCAACCGAATCAACAGATGGGGCTTCAAGCGCTTACATGACCAGTCTCTCCCGTACGGCACCGTCGCGTATCGCCACGATCTCTTTCAACGAGGACATCCAGAGCTTCTCAAGAACATGAGCGGCGTCAAGAAGAAGGAGTCGCATGAGCCATTCATTCTCCTTGAGCGAGCGTCGCAGCTTTTGAGAGAACGACAAGCCGCTTTCGAGCCAACTCGCTAGTCTTCTGCAGCCAGCAGCAGTCTCCATTCCGAATATAGCAAAAGCTGGCCTCGAGCAAGCGCTGTTACGAACGCAGGTGCTTGAACTGCTCGGTCATTCTGTAGCTTCGGCATTGTTGCAACCGCAGTTGAATGTGCGACAAGACTTATACAGTCTGAACCCACCCTATCAGTCAAACGACACGGAACTCTTACTCAATCATCTCTTGCAGCAACGAATTGCTCGTCTCTCAGCTGCACAGGTTGCATCACTTCAGTTCTCCGTAGCACCGACATTGCGCTCGAGTGCTGGACCGGCGATGTTGCGTCTCCATCAGGAGCTAAACCACGGCGCTATCTGAATGTCTTTGCAGCCACCATAACTTTTGAATCCATTTACATGATGTAGGCTAATCATTCATCAGAAGTACGATCACATTTACAAAACAATTATATGATTTGCCGAATGACTGCTTGTTTGTGAGTTTGCTCTTTTCATCGTCAACAAAATTTCCAAACGTTTCGTGAGCGGACGACGCACAGTATTGCATAACACGTTTTCTATAAAACAAATGTTTTGATTTCGCTTTAATAACCGGTACCAGGTACGGTACCCAAAACCGACTCTATGATCAACTGTTCGATTGGAGGAAAAGCAAACAGCCGATCCTCTAAAATTCGAATCTTCCCGAATCTCGTCGGAACAATCCTCTCCTTTCCAATTCCACCTCATCGTGTCCTCGTGCGGTTGCAATTGGAATCAACCTGCACCAATTCTATTCATCATTACTTCAGAAACACTTTTCTCCTTGTGCAACTCTCATGACGGCCAGCGACGACAGCTTGAATGCAGTGAATGCGTCTATTTCTGACAGTGACGACGATGGCGGCGATGACCTTTTGCGGAAAGCCCTATTGTTTTACTTGACCGAGATTCCCTGGCTCAAATAGGTCGTGATCGGCGTCGTGGGCCTCCTTCCGTGGCTGCTACCGATCTAGCTTCCACTATAGGATCAGTAGTCGGTCCTCCGCGAGATGCTTGTCGAAAGTCAATCACATTCTATAACAACGAATCTCTGGAATGGGGCATCACGTTCGGTGTAGCCGAGTATCGAAAGAAAAGGCTCTTCAAAAAGGAAAATCTGTCACCAAACTCTTCGTCGAGTCGTTGAGTGGCTGTTTTGAACATTCCAAGCTTCACGAGGGAGATTTTCTGGCGTCAATCAACAACAAACCTGCTCCTACCGATCCGAATCAAGCTGTAGAAGAAATGAGACGATCTCTTGAGACGGACGGATATCTCTCCGTGTCGGTAGAAAATCCGGAAGGCTCGGATGTTCTTTTGCAAGCCACTGTGATCAAACCTCGTCCAAACATGACGTATGAAGATTTGGGTGTTGTTGTGTGGTTTTGGACTTTTTTATGTATCAAGTCGATCAGCAAGGACAGTATCTTTGATCTCACTGTTTTGAAAGAGGGTGACCACATTACAGCTATCAATGATATCGAAACAGATAAAATGACTGTAGAACAATTCGCTCAAGCCATGTCGACTCTCGATCAAGAGATCACAATCACGGTGCTTAGACGGAAGGAACGGGTTTCTGGAAACTTTAACTAGTTGAATAGGTACACCGAGCGACACTCATAGAAACGATACGATCAATTGAATGAGCCAAGAGACTCTAACATTTAAGTTGATAACAAATCTTTCGCTACATTAACCAAGACGGTCTAGAATGATTTGCGCAGGTACTGCGTTGAGTCCAATCGACTCTGCTAGTTTCGTCAAGATCGCTTCCGGTGGGTCGAGATACATCAGAGACGCCCCCTTGCAAACGATTTCCATGTTACCAATAATTTTGATTTATTGTTTCACTTTTGGGATCGTACCTCCACTGCACCAAGTTCGTCGTGATTACTGACTTCGACACTCGACAGATCCGCACATCGACATTGAACACATCGGCACTTTGCCACTAGAATGATCGACACTCCCTTCGACAGTCGGCGCATCGACACTCAGCTCCTTAACACATCGACATTCGGAACATGGTGCATCGACAGTCGTCATATCGACACATCGGGTGCATCCACACATCGACACTTCGACGTTAGGCGAATCAACACCTTGACACTCGGTGCATCGGCAAATCGACAATCACTTCGACAATGGGCATATCGATATTGGCGCCCCAAAACTCAGACACTCTCTGCACATTGACAGTTCGACACTTGGCTCCTCGACACTCGGCACCACGGAACATCCGGGGCTTCCATATTATGATGGCATACTCATCATGATGCACTTCGTACAGTTTCATACGAGCTCGTTCCAGAAAGCAACCAACAATCACTCATGCGACTGACTCATCTATCGGACCAAGATTTTCGTGATTTGTGTGGATTGATTGATTGATTGCGGTAATGATAGTGATAATAGCAAGCCGTTGGCTTTGCAAAAAAGTCAACCAATTAGCCAAATACTGTAAAACAAACAAAAGCAGTGGAGAAAGCCGTGCACCAGTGACATCTTCGTCCTCTCCTTCTTCAGCAATTCAAGTCGTAATTGTTCGTTCATGATTATGATCAACATAAAGGGTATTGCGGTCGTCGAATCGCGCATGCGGCTCTTCTATCTATCTGCCCACTTAGTGTAGTAGAGAGTGAAGTAGAAGCGGCTAATGCTACTGCAGCTTTTACCCAATAAATCGTAGTGTGATGGGCATAAAAGATTGATTGATGGATTCGACCTGATTATTATTTGGGTTCCGTCGATGTGACCCATCGTTGCAGTGCTGTTGGGTTATTGGATAATGAGTCGAGTTTGTATATCAATCACGACGAGAGAAAGGAATACCACTTACGAATTATTACAAAGGTGCGCGCAAATAAACAAAAGAAACGCAACAAGAAGCAAAACCCAAGTCGATTTTTTGCAATAAGTCGAAATTCAAATAATGCCAACGCCAAAAGGACGGAGAAAGAACGAACAAAGCCGTTACATGAAATGTCGCACAGTTAACGAATGACAGCACATTTTAAAATAAATAAACTGTGCAAAGCGGCACTCGTTCTTTTACACGAGTCAAAATTCCTGTCCAGCCAATCACGCAGTGACAAGAGTGACGCGACTCCAACAAAGCAGGAGCCAAAGCAAAAGCAAGGAGAAGGAAACGGCGTTTGCATTTTGCGAGGCGCAATAGGCGATACTTTGTGCTTCCTCTACATTCATTCATTCATTCATTCATTCATTCATTCATTCATTCATTCATTCATTCATTCATTCATTCATTCATTCATTCATTCATTTCAATAATGGACAACTCCATGATCACACAAGGCATTGAAATTGTCGAAAAGGCCATCAAAGCCGACAATGCGGGCGAATACGAGCAGGCTTTGAATTATTATCGCGACGCGCTCAGTCGTTTCACCTTGGGCATTAAATACGAAAAAACAAGGCGCGCAAGGATTTGATTACGGAACGTGCGGCCGGATATATGAAGCGCGCAGAAGAACTCAAAGAGTATATTCAGAAACAGAATGAATTGGATCAAAATTCCGGAGGCGGCGGTGTTGCGGCCAAGAGTGGGAACGATGGAAAGGAAGATGACGAAAAGAAGAAATTGAGAGGTGCATTGGCAGGAGCGATTGTGACAGAAAAGCCGAATGTGCGTTGGGAAGATGTAGCGGGCTTGGAGAATGCCAAGGAGTCTCTAAAAGAAGTAAGTCTTGGGGAGAGTGTGATGTTGATTAATTGGCGTGTGTTGTTGATATATTATTTGATGTATTACTTACTCACTCAATATTCTTTCTCTAACTCTCTCAACACGCAGACCGTCATTTTACCGACCAAATTCCCGCAATTGTTCACGGGCAAACGCAAACCCTTCAAAGGCATTTTGCTATATGGTCCACCCGGCACGGGCAAGTCCTATCTGGCCAAAGCTGTTGCGACAGAAGCCGATTCTACCTTCTTTTCCGTCAGTAGTGCCGATTTGATTTCTAAATGGCAAGGAGAAAGTGAAAGGCTCGTGCGGAACTTGTTTGAAATGGCGCGGGAATCCGACAATGGCCGAGCTATTATCTTTATTGATGAAGTCGACAGTTTATGTGGAAGTCGCAGTGAAGGAGAAAGTGACAGTTTGCGGCGTGTCAAGACGGAGTTTTGGTGCAAATGGATGGTGTTGGGAAACAAGATGGACAAGTCTTGATTTTGGGGGCCACCAACATTCCGTGGGAATTGGATGCGGCCATTCGGCGACGGTTCGAGAAACGTGTTTACATTCCGCTTCCGGAAGCCGAGGCACGCACGTACATGGTGCAGTTGCATTTGGGAGATACTCCCAATGATTTGTCGGAAGAGGACTTTCAAAAGTTGGGAGAGATTACAGAAGGCGCGTCGGGGAGTGACATTGGTGTGTTGGTGAAGGAAGCACTCATGCAACCGTTGCGTCGCTGCCAACAGGCCAAGCAATTTTACGTGGACAAGGCGGGAAACTATCATCCTTGTGACCAGTACCCGTCCTGTAGTAAATGCCCTCCGAAATTGTCGTCCGATCCACCCAACAAGGACTACACGTGCCGCGCTTGTGGTGCCAAGCGTATGACACTGTGGGAAGTTCCTCCGGAGAAATTGGTCGCACCAGCCGTTCAACGAGCCGATTTTGAAAAAGTCATGCGCAACTCTGTGAGCACGGTGAGTGAAGATGAACTGCAGCGATTTGTGGAATGGACCAAGTTGTTTGGACAAGATGGAGCTTGAGATTGGAGATAAATGGTCGCCGTTTATGATAATTGTAACAAATAATAATATAGTTACTCATACAATGAATTGAGGAGACAAACAAATGCTAATCTCGCAAACAAAACATTGAACGACTAATAACGTAGCACCTCCACTATCATGGAGAACAAAAGCTGTAGGGTCGACGGTAACTGCATGTTAAAACTATCACGTCAATCACTAGCCTCACTTAACAAAACCTTCTACTATCACACAAGATAAGAAGATGTTTGGGTCTTAACTAGATTATCAAATAGAAGTGAGAAGAGCAGCAACAGCGCTCCCTTCTCCCACGTCTGTCCTCCGAACTAGCTTTTGCCCTAGCCGCAGTGTCGCAGCGCCACGAAATGCCTTTCGCCGCTTTTTCGCTTTTCTCCAACACTGCAGTCCGTGTATTTCGTGTTTTGGTTTCCCAGTTTGATCTGTTGTTGCTGTTTTTGAATGAAAATAACTAATGAGTGAGACAAAAGAAATCATTTGAGGTAGTGGAGTGTATACTCATGGAGCTCAAATCTAGATTATTCTTAGAGACAGAGGCTTAGTTATCCTCATTGTTCCGCCGTTTTTGTCCCCAGGCCTAGTTTTTTCGTTCGGTATTCGCCCGTCCTGCCTGCGCCCGTCAAAACGACCGAAACGATTTTGCCCGCCGCCATTGCCTCGCATTACAAAATAATTTTCTTTCTGCTTGCTGTGATCCTCTTTTTCCTTCGATTCCTCTACCTTCTCTCGTTGGAACTCAAACATGGCATCCTCTACAACTCGCACTTCGAGTCAGTTTAGCCGGTCCGAACAAGCATTCATCGCTGCCGAACCTCGTTTAGACGGACGCAATCGAGATGATTTTCGTCGTATGCAGTTGATCGAAGGATGTCTGGCGCAGTCGCACGGCTCATGTCGCTGGAAGAATGGAATTTGTAGCGTGAAAGCTGCGATTGTGCAGCCAGCGGCTTTGCAGCCGGCGCGAGGCGTTCTTGCAATTCATGTGGACGGACATTTGTCGCGATCACACTACGATCCTCTGCAAACGAAATTGCAGCAGCTCATTTCTCTTCCAAACAACGACGAAGAAGCTAAACTCTTGGTCATACAAAAGGGTTCTTATGTTTGGCAGTTGAATGTGGATATTTGGTTGCTCCAACCCGATACGATCGACGCTATTTCGCTTGCGGTTCGATCGGCTGTGCAAAATACGTTTCTGCCTCGCATGCACGCAGAAGACTTGTCTATCGATACCGACCTGCCTCCTATCTCCCTCGCGAAACTTTATACTCCCATTATTCTTACAGTCACATGCGTATCGTCTTCGCTGATATTACCGACGCCACAGAACTCGAATCGTCCAACTGTTGGGCCAGTATTCACGTCGCTCTTGACGAACAATTGCAAGTCTGCGGTATGAGATGGTCCTCGACGGCGACACTTTCCACACAGACGATTGGGGAATGCATTGAACTGGTTGTAAAGGCCTATCCGAAACGACTTGCGTCGCTCTCGGTCAGTACTGCGAAATCGGACGCTTTTCTATGGCGGGTGCTATTGTCTTGCAGTAACCAACGTCATGTGTTCCTTCCAGTAGAGGCGAAATAAAGTTATCGGGTATGTGAACTGGTTAAATGTGCAGCGCGCGCGGGTAGACTAGAGCCATGAATGCAACCTACGTTGTTGAAAAGTGTTTCTTCCTTCGAACTAAAATTGTCGACGGAGTGTGTTGTCTCTCTCTTCTGTCTCTTGTCATCCCGGTCGCACTAGAATAACACTTGCTAATAACTACAAACGTATACCAAGAGAAATATTCACTCGTAAACTAACGTTTGAACAGAATTGCACGCATCGAAATGCTATGCGCGAAAATTAGAGCCGGCGGAAATCATCAGGGCTGCAGTGAGTTGTTGATGCTATTTTGCTATTGCTGCTTCGATGGGCTGGATGAGATGATGCTGTTGTCGTTGTGGTTGTACCGTATCGGTTGTTGCAGGCGGAGATGACGAAATGGGAGAAACATCCTCACTCCTGCTGTTGCTTGCTTTTGCGTTGTGTTGGCTTCAATTTGTAGCTCTAAGATCTTGCTAGTAAAACACTAACAGGGAGCAATGCAACAGCAAAGTAAAGAAATAACAACGAATGCAAACGAATGAGCACAACGTCGTCTCTATAGAGTTGTATACCGTAGTCGTTTCATGTCAATGGCGTGAGTGGAGGTGTCGGGTCACGAACGGCGAGAAAGACGTAAGACGGGCTACTGTAGCTCAAGCGAATTTCACTTCTCTGACAATAGATTTGGCCCCGCATGTTTCCTTGTCGAAGGATGAACGGTTGTTCAACAAAACTCCTTCTCCGCCAACAAATATCGCACTCAGAAGCTCCAAACTCGGGCAATGAACTCAGCGCTATAGCAGAAAACTAGCAATAACCTCGGCCAATCATCGTTCTCGTCCAACATTCCAATCGTAATGCAAAACGATCGTCGCTCTATCGGTTCAGCACCTTTCCCCGCTTGAAGATCGAAGGTCAAGAAAAGACTCATCGTTGCCATTTCTCGTGCGACAGCCAATCGATGAAAACGTTTCCCATCCGATCGCGAGCCACAGTGTCCACGGTGGATCGTGGCACTGGCATTGCCCCACGCACATCGCAACGCACAATCTTATCGAAAAGAAACATTGACGATTGAAGTGGCCACAAAGCGAAGCGCAGACAAGCGCGTCGACACATACTTCGACACATCGACAAATCAACGCCTCGACAAGCGACACATCGACAGTTCCTTCGACACTCGCTCCCCAGACCGGCAGATCAACACCTCAACTCGACATCGATAGTTACTTTTCGGCACTCGACACATCGGCATGCGCATTTCGACACATCAACAATCATTTCGACAGTCGGCGCCGTTCTTTGATGCCACGGACCACAAGATTGCAATTTTCGCTAGACCAGAAACGGAAAGTCGAATCACTGTATGAATGATTCATCAAATCATCAAATAACAATAAAAGATGCTCACAGATCATCGTCAATAAATTGACGAATAATATCGACATCATCTCACGCAGCTCATCGCACATGCACCGCGCCACCGCGCACGGCGCTCCACTGTCTCTATCGATCGTTCTCGTCTAGGTTACCGGTTACCGGTTACCGGGACTCACCATTCTGCAATCACCGATCACCACCAATCGCTGACACCTGACACGTACAGACCTCCGTGGTACTAACGCATACATAAGTGCACGTAAAAGTACCAAGGGATATCCCTTGATGAATACCACCATTGTCCCATCCCTATCCCTGTTCACCGCAGCAAGCGATTTTTGCCTCCTCCTCCTCCTCGCAGTTTTCTTCGGAATTAACTTTAAAACGCATCGTTATGATTCAAATCATTTCCAACACGTTCAAATCGCTCTCGAGCTTCATGCTCGTCACCTGCATGCTCTCGCTTCGTGCCCGCTGCTTCTTCACTCGCGGGGACGCAGTTTGGCTCGGAGATGAGCAGTTTGCCGGACAGCGCAAACCTTCAGGTCATCTCGGAGTCGGTGTTCGTTCTCTCCGTCGCCTGTTTGCTTGTTCTGTTCTTATTTTATGTCTGCATCATTGTTCTTTCACGTGCATGCGTTGCTGTGTTTGAGTTGGTGCGCTTCTGCGTTCGGAATCTCGCAGAAGTTGCTGTTCTGGCGATGAAGGGTGTGTGCTCTTTCGATCACCTGTTTCGTCGTTTTGCGGCTGCTTGCTTCGTTCTTTTGATTGCAAGCGATCGTTCTGATCATCCTGTTGATGATTTTGCACGCAAGATGAAGTATCTGGGTGTTTCGGAGGTTCCTTGCTTCGAGGTCCGTTCTTCCGTAGCTTTTCTACAGCGGTCTACGTGGGATGCTGCGGTGACCTTGTTGCAATGAAACGCGACCGGCGGGTCGTTTTTCGAGCTTCTTTCGTCTTCATCCTGCTTCTTGTGATGCTTGGAGTTGGTACCATTTGTGGCGGCAGCTGGCTCTGTTTCGCTGCAGTCGGCTGGTTGTTGGTTGCTGCGGAGCTGCGGTGGCCTCGACGACGCGTTCCGTCCGATTGAAGCTCCTGGAGGCACCCAGCTCTCGTTTGTTCGTCGTGGCTTGCCAGTTGTCTGAGAAGTCCAGTGATGTTGCTGCGATTGGCTGGAACTTTCGAAAAGAATCCGAAGAAATGCGCATCTCTTCGTGCTCGTTTTGCGCCGGAAGACAGTCTGTTTTCGTATCACGACGTTGAGAACTGAGTGCACTTGAGCGAAGACGAGCTGAACGATCGCTATGGCTGGCGCTTTGTCAAGGCTGAGTTCGAAGCAAAGAAGAATCAGGAAGTCGAGTGGGAGCGTGCGTTCGAAATGTCCCAGTGATGATGTTGCTCACAGTCCTTCGGACGGTCTGCACCGCAAGGACATCGAAGCTTTACGGAAGAGACTTTTTTCGTTGATGAGAAGGAGAAAAGTGCCATCCTGCGCATTGGACAGCGTTCTCGACCGGCTTACTTCCATTCCTCAAACGCGTTGGAGTGTTTCCTCCCGGATTTGCGTCGTGGGAGGAGTACGAGCGTTACCTCCATGAGTACCATTTGTTCTATCAGAGCGTCATTAAATGGTATGACAGCACCTTAGCGTAATGAGTGGAGCCTCTGAGTTTTGAAGAAGAGGAGGAGCAAGATGAGGACGATGAGGATGCTTCGGTCGCTGATGGGTTTGTGGATGACGATGCTTCGGCTGATGGGTGCGTGATGACGATGTTTCCGCCGCTGAGTTTGCCAATGACCACAATCAACCTGACGATCCTGAGGAAGGAGAATCGATTGAGAGCCTTGTTTCGTCGGAAGTCGAAAGGAGGAGGAGGAGGAAGTGGAGATGCAGCAGGAGGCTGCGACACTCAAAGAAGTGGCATTGCCTCCTGAGCATGAGAATCTATCAGGTCGCGACCTCAGCCAACGCACGCGCCCTTACTTGCATCGAAAGTGCAAGGCGAATGTCCGTTACAACTACTAGTTTAAATAATATATCTACTGAAAAGAGAGGAGAGATGGGAATGTTCACGGCGGCGTTGGAATCTCGATCGCAAGGTACTCGACGGCAGAGTACCTAGTGGGACAGTGAGCAGGTACGTTCCTTCTCGAACCCAATCTGTTTTGTTATCTTGGTGTTTGTTTGTGTGTGTTTTGTTTGTGTTGCGTGTTTGCTGTTTGCTGTAAAATTCAAAAATGGCCAGGCGTGGCAAAGCCTATCTCACATTGCGATGAAGTTAGGGAATTTGTCTCATCGTCAGCTCACCTGATGTGCCGTCTACAATAGTAGCTCGGTGGCTAGGTGCATTGAGGCGCCCTTTCTTCAAGCTAGGCATGTGAGAGTTGTGCTGGTTTTTTTTAAACGTGGCAAAGCCTAGTTTTCTCGTATTGCGATGGAATTGGGACTTTATCTCATCGTCAGCTCACCTGATGTGCCGTCTACAATGGTAGCTCGGTGGCTAGGTGCATTGAGAC